>JAOTRS010034347.1:0-10202 GCA_028565755.1 Dinotopterus cunningtoni
TAGATAGATAGATAGATAGAGAAAGTAGAGATAGACAGACAGACATAAATAGATAAACAGACAGATAGATAGATAGATAGACAGATAGATAGACAATTTTTTTTTCCATTGGCACTTGTTGGCACTAATGAACTGTCAGCAGCCTAAATACAGCTTTTATAAAACTGACCGTATGACTATCATGACTTTTATGAAATCATCTGGAGTGTTCTGCTTTTCATCACAAATAATACAAATAGAGATTTCAGTAATCCCTCTGTTAACCTTCCCCAAGTTCACCTCCTATACGCGTAGCTCACGTCAACCTCCTGTCTCCGTTTTATCCAATACTCATCCCGCCATCCGAAAAACACACAGCACCGGCTCCCTGTCAACCCAGTCGCCATGGTAACCGCGGGCTCTGGGCCGTCATGCTGAGATCTGCTCTGTGCTGTAGGAGAGCTCGAGATACTCGATAGCGCTGCTTTAATATTTATACAGTATTTTTCTTTATGCATATCTACTGTATACTGTACATTCTGATCGATGCAGGACGGTAGAATTTTTTATTGTTAGATTTGCTAAATAATTAATAAAACAAATTGTATTAATAAAATAGATGATCTTAGAAGCTGTAACTGATTTTTAAATAATATATCTTATGAGAGATGTTTCAGTGTAATAAAAAAATGCTGTTTTAATTGATAGCATGGTTAGCTCAGGCAGGACAGTTGTTAAAGGACATTGTATTAAAGCAGCTTTACAGGAATTTAAATGCCAGGGATAAAATGTTAGAAATGTATAGATTTACAAATGTAAAGCTTTGTTTCTAATGAACAAGCCGGAAGCGATGGTGGTGAGGGAAACACTCACTAAGATAACATCGGGAGAAAAGTGTAAAAGGAACCAGGCCTAAAGGAAACCTATTCTAATTTGGGTGATGTTGGATAGTGTGACTGTAAAATAAGGTCAGATCTGCGCAATCATATACAGTAACAGGATATGTGTTTTAGCTACTAACTGTTTGTTTATGGAGATTTGGGTACAAAACTGCTCTTGGTTAATTTCAGCTCCCAAACTATTATTATTAATATAATAAAAAAAATTATAAGGTAATTTATGTTCAATCTATATTTAATCACACAATTAAAGCTTTAAATTGAATTACAGTGAGGTGTCGCAGAGGTGTAGTGGTTAGCACTGTCACCTTGCACCTCCAGGGTCTGGGTTTGATTCCCAGCCAGGTTCGATTCCCGTCTCTCTGTGTGTGTAGTTTGCATGTTCTCCCCGTGCTTGGTGGGTTTCCTCCGGGTACTCCAGTTTCCTCCCACAATCCAAGAACATGTAGGTTAGGTTAATTGGCATTCCCAAATTGCCTGTAGTGTGTGAATGGGTGTGTGAGTGCTATATGTGTATGTGTGTGTGCCCTGTGATGAATTAGTTCCTTGTCCAGGATGTACCCTGCTTTGTGCCCTAAGTCTCCTGGGATAACCTCCAGGTCCCCACGACCCTGAATACAGAGTGATGGACAGTCAAGGCGGCACAGTAGTGTCGTGGTTGCACCTCCAGGGTTCCAGCCTTGGCTCTGTGTGCATGGAGTTTGCATGCATGTTCTCCCCGTGCTTGGTGGGTTTCCTCCGTGTCCTCCAGTTTCCTTCCTTCCACAGATTAGGCTAACTGATGATTCCATATTGTATATAATGTGTGCCCTGTGTTGGTTTGGCACTGCATCGTGCCCTAATTCCCTACCCTGGAACATAACGTGGTATAGACGATGAGAAAGTGAATGAGTGATGTACTATCACTTACTTTAATTTAGGGTTTATTTTATAAAGGAGACAAAAAAAAGGCAAGATTTGGTTAAATTGTCCAAGTAAAAACAAAACAAAAAGAAAATAAGATACCAGTTCAATCATGTGAATGAAAAATAATTATACTGCTGCCAACCACATTTTTATTTCCATTATGTGGAGCATCTGCCATACATGTCTTTGTGAAAGACCTGTTACTGTAGCACCAATACAATATCAACATTCATATTCCGTAAACATCTACACCTTGCAGTAGGAACCATCTCTACCTTCTGACCAATCAGATTTGAGTATCTACAGTATGTATGCATTATAAATATTGACAATTAACATTAGAGATATTCTTGTGTCCTGGTGCGCAGTGGGAAACGTGTCCTGTGGAACACATCACACACATGAGAACTCTCTCGTCACAAATGAGCTGCTGGAAGCTGTTAATGCGTTCGTGTGTGAGGCAGTGTGAGGAGGCGGAGGTGCGATCAATACACCTCCTGATGCTTCCTGCCGGTCTCATGCCTGGTTTGAACAGTAACTGAATGTAAATGTATGTGACGGTGTGTAAGTGTGTGCGTGTGTGTGTGTGTGTGTGTGTGTGTGTTCTACTTCTATAATATTCTGCAGTATGCAGGACAGTTCTCCTGCCACAGTATGCAGAATCTCATCAGTGTGTAGCTATTGTGTGTGTGTGTGTGTGTGTGTGTGTGTACTGACAGAGGAGACAGAAGAGGGGAAAGGTTATGGAAAGACACACTCCTCTTGCTGTCCTCGTCAGGCTTTTCCTGAAGTCAGTGCATTAACAAGAGGATGACACGTTATTAGAAAGTTAGAGAGAATAAGGGTTGAGTACGGCTCAGTGCCTGAGGCAGAGAGAGAGAGAGAGAGAGAGAGAGAGAGAAAGGTCGAAAGAAGGAATTCAGCACTTCTTTATTACTGCTACTAAAACCAGGTCACAGAGATAGTCGTAGATTATTTAAAAATAATCTTTAACTCATACAACTAACCTTATGCACTGTTTATGAAATGTTAATATATTATAATGCCATGTGTATGTTTTGAAATATTTTGACATTTTCAGGGATGAAATCTTGAACAGACTTTGCTGAAATATATGAAAAATATTTATCTCTTTTGCAGGAATCTAAACCAAACACAAGGGTATGGAAATCTTAATTAACAGATTAAATTCCAGTTCCAACGTACACTTATGACCGAATCCGCTTCCTGAACAACTGTACAAATTGTGAAGAGTGATAAAACTTACAATACTGGGTTTAAATTCTTACCGTCATTCCCAGCATCATCCATGTCGGTTCCTGTTTAATCACCTGAGATAAAATCAATCAGCGAGTTTACACGCGAGCCTCATCACCATCACCATCCACGTTCGACTTCTATCAGTTCATCTGCTGATTGATTCAGTCCTTTCCGTTAAGTAAATGTCTTTTGATGGTGATGTGATCAGTGCAGACACAGCGTAGACGTATTGACAGCCAGCACTTGGTTACAGACTAATCAGACAACAGCATGTGTCTATGTAATAACTTAACCAAAGCATGACTTTTACTATATCAGACAAACTGATTTTTGAAATGATCCATTCATGGGGATGTCAAGACAAAGGTTAACCTAAGCTAAATATGTACAACAATCAGCATTAGTGCCACATGCCTAATATTGAATAGGTCCCTCTTTTGCTACCAAAACAGCCCAGACCCATCAAGAGATGGACTCCACTAGACCTCTGAAGGTGTGCTGTGTTGCCTGGCACCAAGCCATCAGTAGCAGGTCCTATAATTCCTGTAAATTGTGAGGTGGACCTCCATGCTTTGGACTTGTTTCACCAGCACATCCCATAGATGCTTGACTGGATTGAGATCTGGAGTATTTGGAGGCCAAGCCAACACCTCAAACTCATTGTCATGTTCCTCTAACCATTTACTAACCATTTGTACAATCAGGGAACACCATTTCCATGAAGAGGTCTCCTTTATCTGCAACAGTGTTTAGGTAGGTAGTACTTGTTAAAGTAACATCCACATGAATAGCAGGACCCATGGTTTCCCAGCAATACATTTCCCAAAGCATCACACTGCTTCCACCAGCTTGTATACTTCCCAAAGTGGATCCTGGTGTCTTCTTTTCCCCAAGGTATGCATAGACATCCGACCATCCACAAAATGTAAAAAAAAAAAAAAAAATAGCATTCATTAGACCAGGCTACCTTCTTCCACTGCTCCTTGGTCCAATTCAGATTCTCATGTCCCCATTTTAGGCACTTTTGGTGGTAGACAAGGCTCAGCATGGGCACCCTGACTGGTCTGTGGCTGCACAGCCCCATACACAAGAAACTGCAATGCACAGTGTGTTCCGACACTTTTCTATCTGAGCCAATATGAACTTTTTCAGCAATTTGAATTACAGTAGCTCTTCTATTAGATTGGACTACATGGGCCAGCCTTTGCTTCCAATGGGTATCAATGATCCTTGGCCATCCATGATTCAATCACTGGGAACACCTTGGAGATGAACCCTGACTGCACCCCAAAATCAGTGCCTGACATGCTCTTACGGCTGAATGAATATGAAATCCCCAAAGCTCTAAAATCAGCACAGACTTTTGGCCATATAGTGTATATTACATACAGTATATCTTACTAAATGGTGGCAGAAACAGCTTAATTTTAGTAAAAGAGTGATAAGACTCCAGGTTCTGGGTTCGATTCCTGCCTTGGGGCTGTGTGCATGGAGTTCGCATGGTCTTCTTGGTGGGTTTCCTTCGAGTACTCTGGTTTCCTCCCACAGTCCAAAGACATGCAGATTAGGCTAGTTGGTGCTTCCAAATTGCCCATAGTGTGTGTGTATGTGTGTGTGACCTGCAATGGATTGGCACCCCATTCAGGTGCCACCTTGTGCCCTAAGTTTCCTGGGATAGGCTTCAAGCCCCTCTGTAATCCTGATCACAGGAAAAAGTGGTATAGACGATAAGCGAGTGAGTGAATGAGAGATTAGTCCTAATACTTTGCTTGACTGTTTTCAGAATTTAGACACATTGAAACTGAATTGGTTTACCATGACCTCCAATGAACTATACTGTATGTGATATTTCATATGTACTGATATTTCAAGAAATATGTTTCCTGAATGCATCCTGTATTCTGACTGACAAATGCACAATAAAAATAATAATAACTGCTCTGAAAGTGCCGTGAAGCAGACAGAAAGGTGCAAGGGCAAGTTTTCTGGTTTTATTGAAATCAATATTGTGGAAAAACAACAGGTCCAAACAAAATTTCTAGGCAGGCTATAAACTAGACAAAAAATAAATATGTTAAATTGATTAAAATATTAAGTGAGACATTATGCATTGGCACATCTAAGATGCTACAGTACATAACCATGTAAACCTGGATTATTTTAAGCAGAAGTGTGATTAGTAATCTGCTGACCATTGAAAAGGGATACATGTGTATGTGTAGTCCAACCTCAGGATGAATAATATTTTTGAATAAGTAGAACAAGGTTCAGAAGATGATAGATTTTTGGATTAAGGGTTGGAATTTTGAATATATACAGAATAGATTTTAAGATGGTAGTGAGATGTGACCCAGCAGGAATCCTGACATTGTATATGTTGTCATATGGTTGTAATTTGGTTGTGAAGTTGTTCACCTAAAACATAACCTTGGTACAATGTTGCTTTTGAAACTTAGGTTGACTTTAATAAATGACCATTGGAATAATGTTGAATGAATGACCCTACCACACAGAAAAGAAAGTAGCTTCAAATTCTTACCGGTACTATGCAGCCAAAAGGCATGGATAGTAAACCATGAAAGTGATGGACAGTCTAGTAAATCTCTTAAGTTTATCTTTTTGTCTCCACTTATTTCCCTTTAAAGTAGTCTCAGATAAATAACTGCCCCAGGGTTTAATCCACCTTCTTTATTATATTTATTTATAATTTTAGTTATTTTGTGTTACTTGTTGTTTGCCAACGCAATAACATGTGCATTTAGTAGCATGTTGTATAGCTTTTAGAAGCGGGTTCCCTGGTGGACTTGTGACCAGCATTTAGTACACTTTCTATCAAACCCAGGGGTCAAGCACCACTCCGGGCATCATATTAGTTGTTAAAACAAAGGGGGAACAACATTATCAGCATTATATGTGTTTCAACAGGGTTCAACGTCAATTTATTAAAGGTATTCTAGCTTTCAAAAATGACCCAATATCATTAGTGTCCCAACATCTGCAATGTTGCCTCAATGTTTAAGGGTAAGGGAGGTAAGGGTCCATTCATACGCCTGGAGAGGTGGCTCGCCTTTTAGTGCCAGTTTTTTACAGGGTTGGGTTGGGAGCCTGACACCCGACTGTATCTGAGCAATTAATGTATGAAACCTTGCTTAAGGGCCCAACAGTGGCAGCTCGGCAGCACTGGGGCTTGAAAAGGGGACCATCTTGGTACTGTAAGACAACCAGGCAGAAAATAAAGAGAAGAAGAAGTTTGAGCATTCTTAGGTGTCTAAGGATTGGACACACAAGACATAATAACACAGGGTTAGGGTTAGGGTTAGGGGTTAGGGTTACTTGATTAATTGTTTTTGTTACTTTTTCACATTTTCATAATTTTTCTTTTTTTTCTTCTTTTTTTAGGGAAAATATCAACTGCAATCTTGAGTTAAAGAGGATAGAGGTATGTAAACTAATACTTTGCTAAATATATAGTAAGTTTGCCAATTGACTAGCCTGTACCCATGTGATTTGATTTTCATTTATTTAGCTGACCTTACATAGACCTTATCTAATTTTCAAACTCTGGTTTGTCCCTTGGTGTGGTACCTATAGGCAGGTCTGAACACAGTAGTCATACTTGGACATGGACCAGAACATTTGCACCAAGACCCTTTCTGGAGTCGTTTGTTTGTTGTGAGAACTACAACTTTTGGACCAACTACAAGTAGATCCGAGTTCTTTGGGTTAACTAGGTCATGTCAAGTCGATTTATTTGTATGGCATATTTAAAACAACAACAGTCGACCCAAAGTGCTTGCAAAAATTATTGCGATTCCAAAAATTATGTAAATTAATTATTAATTATGTTAAAATAATGGGAGTGTTGAGACAAGGAGGGCATCCAGCGTAAAACCTGTGCCAGATCTCAAATGATCTGATGTGGCAACCCTTTGGATGGGTTGGAAGGGACAAACCCAAAGGAAACAAATAACAAAGAAACAATCAATAAAAAGTGGATATATGATAAGAAACCCTGAGCAACCTCAGACTCAGCTAAAAACAATTAAAAAGGATAGGTCTTTAGGTTTGATTTAAAGCTGTCAATAGTTCGAGCAGACTTAATGTTGGTCGGAAGACTGTTCCAAAGCCTGGGGTCAGCAATGACAACAGCCCTGTCACCTCTGGTCTTTAAATGAGAATGAGGGACATAAATAAGTTGTTTAAAAGATCTGAGTGACCTTAATATGGACGCTCAGCATTCTCATTATCCAATTCCCCCTAGTTCTGCTCAGTCAATTGCAGGATGAATGTCTTCTTTGCAAAGTTTGAAAGAGTATTGCATTTTCAAGACGTTTTTTCAAAGTCCATCCAGTAGTCTGATAGCAGAGTTGTGTTTTGTACAGTATATTGTCCTGGTATGATTTCCATGGTTTTGAGCAATTTCCCATTATGCCGTTTCTCCATGTGGCTGAACCAATTTCTTGCATAGGAACATTCATTGTACCGAGCATGGATCATCTTCCTGAGATAACATTCTCATTCCTGCCCCAGACTCATTCAACCAATGAGTGAAGGGAGCATTCTGACTTGATTTGTAACGACCATTTTGGTTCGGTTGGATGTTTTATTAACCAAAACCCCAAGGGGATATAATATTGAGTAATTCCCCTCTTTTGCCATCAAAACATGATGTGCTGTGTGTTATGACACCTTTCTGTGGCAACCAGCATTTCCCTTTTCAGCAATTTGAGCTACAGTAGCTCTTTTTTTGGATCGGACTACATGACCGTGGCCGTCTATGACTCTTTCGCCAGTTCACCAACCATATTTACTTGGGCCACTTTTGGTAGGTGGTGACCACTGCAGTCTCACATTCAAAGCATGAGCTTGTTAAAAAAAATTGTTTACATTAAAATTCAACCAGCAAACTATTGATATAAAATTGCATACTTAAGGTACCCCACTAAACACAAATGCAGGCTGATTTATTCATTGTGACAAAACTGTGGGAGATGGAGTTATAGCATTTTGCAAAATCACTGCAAAAAAATTCATTTTCATTTTGCTCTCAAACTCACCGAGACACACAATATATAACTCGGGCGCAGAAAACCTTGCTTTATAAATGCCTGTTTTCACCCTCTGTAATGCGCAAAACAGAATAAAGAATAATTGCGGTGTTCTTGGTAGCACTCCAAAAGCCCTGCTGATTTGTTCCATGGATGCTCTGCTATTCTGATGTATTCAGAGACAAGCCAAGAGACTGGTCACAAAATCAATTTTTTTGTTTGCTTATTGCAGGTGAAAATGTCAAAACCTCGACAGTGCTGTTGAATGACAAAATTACGTGAAAAATACTGTTTACAAAAAACATAAAAATATCAGTCTGGCAAACCTTACTGGTGCATATAAACGCATTAGATGGATGAGAGTGCAGAAAAGCCAACTTCAGCAAATCAGTTTGATCTAATAGTAGCTTTGAGGATGAGAGCGTTCAGTAGGTTAGCAGCATCATAATGCCTCCTCCTCTATTAACTTTTATAAGAAAAATATTTTATTTGGTATGGCTATTTAAACGAGACCTGCTGTGCAAAAATAGTAATTTTTAGACATTTTGATGGATCTCCAGTTTTCATAAACTCACAAAAAACATTCCCAGGTGTTTGTGCTTTTTCCAGTTAAAGCAAGTAATAGCGCATAAGCAGAGACCTCATATAACAAGAGACCCTCTTGTCAAGGTAGACTCTGCTCAACCTCACCCAGCTCTGCTGTTTTCTGTGTGCTATTTTAAGAGCTGCTGCAAATAAGACTAGGCCACTGGGTTGCAGCTACTGTAATTGCAAATGGCTAACCTAGCCTTCTTAAGATC
Organism: Dinotopterus cunningtoni; assembly: GCA_028565755.1. Taxonomy (NCBI): domain Eukaryota; kingdom Metazoa; phylum Chordata; class Actinopteri; order Siluriformes; family Clariidae; genus Dinotopterus; species Dinotopterus cunningtoni. Next base: position 8,893 of record JAOTRS010034347.1, read on the forward strand.
AAATGTAAAAAAAAAGATAAAATGTTCTCTTTCATTTCTATTTCCATACCCTCTTGTCCTTCCAAATTAGAAAAAAAACACATTATTCCTCCTCTCCCCGTCTCTCTGATGTTCCTGACATGTTGAAGTGTCTAAACCTTATTTCCATAATTTTTTTAACATCCCAAAGCCCTTTGAAAAATATTTTATATATATTGCCTGGGTGTGTGCTACTGGTATTGGGAGATCATACTTGAAAAGGCAGATATTTTTTTCCTCTCTGGCAAATTAGACTTGACTCAGATGAAGGCTTTATACATATTCTTGGCTGTAATGTCTCTAAAAAGTCCATGGAGATTGTGGAGATTGTCTTTTGAGACTCTGACCCTTCACTGTGTTATTACCTCCATACTATTCTAACCTGCTTAACTCTTATAACTGAATTCAATGTATTTTTATACACTGACCACATATCGATATGCATATTGTGTCATATTTGTAAAAAGAAGATCTGGTTAGGGAATGACTGTTTATAGCTACTGCTTCAGGATGTCATGTTTATAATAAATTTGTCTCTGGGGTAATAATGGTAACTCTGCTTTAATAACTCTGTGTACAGTACCCGGCCTCGTGCCCTAAGTCTCCTGAGATAGGTTCCAGGCCTCCGCAAGCCTCAATACAGGATAAAGCGGTACAGACATTTGGCAGACACCCTTATCCAGAGCGACTTACATTTTTTAGCTCATTATGCATTTGAGAAGATCAGGATTAAGCGCCTTGCTCAATGGCCCAACAGGGACAACTTGGTGGTTGTGGGATTTGAACCTGGGACCTTTTGAACCGTCGTCCAATGCCTTAACCACTGAGCAACCCCTAACATCTACCCCTATCTTACAAAATTCATCTGAAAATTGTACGACATATTTAAAACAATTTGCATGCTATCGTTGTAAATCACACTACAGGCACTGAATGAATCAATCGTTCTGGAATAAAACCTCCGTAGGTTATGTACAGAAAACAGAATTGAGCGATTCTTTCTTATTGACTCTTCTAGTCCGAGTCGTTCGTCCCTTTGTCACGTGACTCCCATAGACGCTATGCAGTGCAAGAGATTCAAAAGAACGAACGACTCAGACTGGAAGATATGATGGTGAGCTACTAATACTGTTTATTATAATATGTCCTTAGCTGCATTGTAATATTTTCATTACTGGAACTATAGCCAACATTTGTGTATGTGGACGTGTTGGAGGTCTGTTTATTGAAAATGCAACATTTTATTTTATTTCTGATCAAAAGAACGAAATGAACTAAATGACTCAAAAAAA
>JAOTRS010034389.1:0-10199 GCA_028565755.1 Dinotopterus cunningtoni
GATATGTAAACACGGAATACAAAGGGGGGGAAAACCAAAAAGCAAAATAATTTTAGAGATCAGACCAGGGTTTGACAGTACCCCCCCCCCCTTGGGCGCCACTAGGCGCCCCCAGGGAGGGGCTCACCTCGTCGTCGACGGAGGTCCTCGACCAGCGCCTGATCCAGAACATCCCGGGCCGGAATCCAACTCCTCTCCTCTGGACCATAGCCCTCCCAGTCCACTAAGTACTGAAAACCCCGACCTCTGCGACGGACGTCCAGCAACCTCCTGGGGGCTCCAGAAGGAACAAGAGGGGAGGAATACACAGGTTTCACCTTAGAGACATGAAATACTGGGTTTACCCAACCAAGCGTGGAGGGAAGCTTGAGCCGAATCGCCACTGGGTTCAAGACCTTTGTGATCCGGTACGGGCCAATGAACTTGGGAGCCAACTTGCGGGAGGCTACCCTGAGAGGCAAGTCCTTGGTAGAAAGCCATACTCTTTGACCACAAACATAGTTAGGGGCAGGAGTCCGGTGGCGATCGGCCGCGGCTTTGGTCCGTCTACTAGCCCGGGCCAAGGCCTCCTTAGCTTTTCTCCAAGTGCGCCGGCAACGTTGAACGAAAGCCAAGGCAGACGGGACCGCCGCTTCGGGTTCCTGTGAAGGGAACAAAGGAGGTTGGTAGCCAACAGAGCACTGAAATGGCGACATACCTGTGGCAGAAACTGGTAGAGTATTATGGGCATACTCTACCCAGGACAGCTGTTGACACCAGGAAGTCGGATTATGGGATGCCAGGCAGCGGAGAGCACGTTCCAAATCCTGGTTAGCCCGCTCAGACTGCCCATTGGTCTGGGGATGGAATCCGGATGACAGACTCGTTGAGGCCCCGATCTGTCTGCAAAATTCCTTCCAAAATCTAGAGACAAACTGTGGGCCCCTATCGGAGACCACGTCAACCGGAAGACCATGAATCCGGAATACTTGGTCAACCACCACCTGAGCAGTCTCTTTGGCAGAGGGGAGCTTGGGGAGAGGGATGAAGTGGGCCGCTTTGGAGAAGCGGTCCACCACCGTGAGAATGACGGTGTTGCCCCTCGACTCGGGAAGGCCAGTGACAAAATCAAGCGCTAGATGTGACCACGGGCGGGCGGGGATGGGTAAAGGCCGAAGCAGACCAACGGGAGGCGAAGATGAACTCTTGTTCTGGGCGCAAACTGAGCAAGCTGCCACGAACTGCCTGACATCCCTGGTCATGGAGGGCCACCAGAATCGCTGACGGATGGAGGCCAGCGATCTCCGAACTCCTGGGTGACAGACTAGTCTGGATGAGTGACCCCACTGGATGACCTTAGAGCGCAGTATCAAGGGGACATACAGTTTGCCCGCTGGAACCCATCTGGGTATGCGGCACTTACGCAGGGCCTCCTGAACCTCCCTCTCGACATCCCATAAGAGTGTGGCCACCACCATGCCTTTGGGCAGGATGGTGTCAGTAGAGGCCTCCCGCTCGGAGGTCTCAAACAGGCGAGAAAGGGAGTCCGGCTTTGTGTTCTTAGACCCAGGCCTGTAGGAGAGGGTAAAGTTAAATCGGCTAAAGAAAAGGGACCAGCGGGCCTGTCTGGAATTTAGTCTCCTGGCCGAATTGATGTACTCTAGATTTTTGTGGTCGGTCCAGACCACGAATGGTTGAACTGCGCCCTCCAGCCAGTGACGCCACTCACCCAAAGCCAGTCTGACTGCCAACAGCTCCCGATTACCTATGTCGTAGTTCCGCTCAGTGGGGCTCAGGCGGTGGGAGAAGAAGGCGCACGGATGCACCTTCCCATCCCGAAGAGAGCGTTGTGACAGGACCGCACCTACACCAACATCGGAAGCGTCCACCTCAACAATAAACTGTCGTTCAGGATCTGGAGTAGACAAGACAGGAGCAGAGACAAACCGGGACTTTAAGTTATCAAAGGCCTCCTGGGCCTCATTACCCCATTTGAACGGTACCTTAGGAGAGGTGAGCGCTGTTAAGGGTGCAGCCATCTGACTGAAGTTCCGGATGAAGCGCCGATAAAAGTTGGCGAACCCCAAGAACCGCTGCAGAGCCTTCCGAGAGTCAGGAGTTGGCCAATCAGCTACCGCCCTTATTTTAGCAGGGTCGGCTCTGATCTCACCCGCCGAAATCACGAACCCCAAGAACGAAACCGACCTTGCATGGAAGACGCACTTCTCCGCTTTCACGAATAGTTGGTTTTCCAAAAGCCGTTGCAACACCTGGCGGACATGCCGAGTGTGTACCTGCAAAGAGGGAGAAAATATCAGGATATCATCTAGGTACACAAAGACAAATTGATTTACCATGTCTCTCAGCACATCATTGACCAGGGCCTGGAAGACAGCAGGGGCATTGGTCAGACCAAACGGAAGGACTCGGTATTCAAAGTGTCCCGTGGGTGTGTTGAAAGCTGTCTTCCACTCATCTCCCTCCCGAATTCGGATAAGGTGGTAAGCGTTGCGCAGGTCAAGCTTGGTGAAGACCTTGGCTCCCTGCAAGAGTTCGAAAGCTGAAGACATAAGAGGGAGGGGGTACCTGTTCTTAACAGTGATGTCATTCAACCCACAATAATCAATACAAGGACGCAGGGAGCCATCCCTCTTTTTGACAAAGAAGAACCCCGCACCCACAGGGGAGGAGGAGGAATGGATAAGGCGGGCTTTGAGAGACTCGTTAATATATGTGTCCATGGCCTCTCTTTCAGGACCGAAAAGATAATATAAATGACCCTTGGGCGGAGATGTGCAACACAGGACAAACAGAACTGGAAAAAGGGGCAGGACCAAAACATGAAGCAAGACAGTTTTGGCTCCAGGATAAAACAGAATTTCCAGACCAATCCACGTGAGGGCCATGTTGTACCAACCAGGGGTGCCCCAAAACTATAGGAGAGTTAGAAAAGTCCAGAAGGTACAATGTGGTTACCTCACAGTGATTGCCTGAAGCCACTAGGCTAACCTTGGGTATTGAGCTGATTAAGTTACCTTCAGCATCTGAATAGACCAAGGCCGAACACGACTCTGAAGTCTCCCCGTACTGGACCAATACAGACCGAAGGGTGCGAGAGGAGGGGGATTGTGAAAAAGGAATAGCACTCACCAGGATCCCCTGCTTCACTGGTGAGCCTTGGTTTTTGCTGGACAGGCTGCGGCAAAATGACCTGGTTTTCCACAATAGAGACATAGGCCCCTGGTCAGATGCTGTTGTCTCTCCTGGGGTGTTATTTGAAGGCGTCCCACCTGCATGGGCTCAACGGTTGCCGAAGGAGTGGGAACCTTCCACTCTGCCAGAGAAGCAGACCATCCGGCGCTGGTGCAGATGACGGAGACGAGCCTCGATTCGCAGTGCCAGGTTGATGAGGTCTTTAAAGCTGTGTGGCAAGTCATGAGTGGTAAGTTCATCCTGTATGCCCTTCTCCAGCCCAGTCCGGAACATTGCCCGACAGGCTTCCTCATTCCAGTCACAGGAGGCTGCTAAGATCTTGAACTGGATGGCAAACTCTGGACTGTGTGACCTCCCTGACAAAGTCGTGCGAGCTGGTCCGCTGCCCTTCTGTCCTCCGGCAGACCGGTCAAAAACTCCCATCATCTCCTGGCAAAGATCATCAAATGAGTCACAGCATGGGGCTCTGGATTTCCAGACAGAAGTACCCCAATCATAAGCCTTGCCTGTAAGGAGTGTCAAGACAAATGCCACCCTTGTCTCTTCTGCCGCAAAATCATATAAGCGGGACTAAACTGGACAGAAAGCAAGCAAATGGCTGCAGACATGGAACAACGATCTGACACAGGACAACAGGCAAGAGGAAATAAATAGAGCAAATAATTATAACGAAAACAAGGGAAACAGGTGAGTAAAATCATTTTAATAGAACATTAGAGAGGAAGTGGGAGGAATGATATTGACGTCACAGAGACACGGGCACATGGCGAATGATCAAAACAAACACCATGTAAACAACATGGAACACAGGGGAAAAAACAAAAACCTTAGAGATCAGACCAGGGATCTGACAAAAGCTTTCCAAATATATTCCTGTCGAGGAGGATTATGTCCTTTGCCCACTCACTTAGGAACTGTCTTTTACGTTCAGTGTGAAACAACAAAATGTGGAAAACTTGATAGAGTCATATGCTTGCAACACACACACACACACACACACACACACACACACACACACACACACACACACATATGTTTGGTAATGTTAACAGGTAGAAACATATCTGTTGCTTTGGAGAATATAGCTTTGGTATGTGCAGTGCTGTATTTTATCTACACAAGCTGAGAGGCCCTTTGAAAAAGTAAATAAGTCTCTATGTTCATTGCTTAAGTCTTAACATGAAGAAGTTACTGACTACATTGTGTGTGGCGCTGCTGTGTGTTCTCCTGCTGACTGCTATCACAGTGCCATGGATCAAATACAACAACCTAAGTATTAAATAAACCAGTTACAACAACCTGACTATAGAGAGAGACCAGTTACAAAGAAACTTGTCCTTTTTTTTTTTTTTCCACAAGAATAGAGATTTACAGCTCTAGTCTTTATTGCATCTCTACTGAGAAGAACTGGGATAAGAGCAGACAGGACTGCAGAGCGAGTAAAGCAGATCTAGTGATTATAAACAGCAGAGTTGTACAAGGGAGTGATATGATGATGATTATCATGAAAATGGTGGTGGTGATTTTATCTTGTGCCCTAAATCAAAGGAGAAAGGCAGTTAATGACTCAGTTTATTGCTCTGAGACACAGCTAAAACACAGCTGATCCTCTGATTCTCTTCTTCAGGAACTAGAGAAGTTAAGAACCAAACAGTTCTAGAGATGAAGGCTGTGTTGTTACTGGTAATCTGTTCATTTCTGTAGAAAACAGGGCTGACATTTCCTGTAATAATGTTTTCACCTGGGTTTGTGAGATGATAATATTTAACTAAATAAAAACATGAAAAATACATGTGAATGTACATTTGTTTTTTTGATCAGATGACTCGCTCATGAAAAAGCAACAGCAGAATTATATAAAGTTTTACAGCAGGTGGTGACAGTCACAGTGGTGTAGTGGTTAGCACTGTCGCCTTGCACCTCTAGGGTCTAGATTCGATTCCCAGCCAGGCTCGATTTCTGCCCCTGTGTGCAATGAAGTGTGCATGTTCTTCCGGGGCTTAGTGAGTTTCCTCTAGGTACTCTGGTTTCCTCCCACAGTCCAAAGACCTGCATAATAGGCTAAATGCCATTTCCAAAATTTACCATAATGTAGGTGTATGTGTGTGCCCTGCGATGGATTGGCACCCTGTCCTGGTTGTACTGGGTTTTAAGGGATACCTTTTGGTTGATAACACTAGGAGCTTGAAAGTAAAAAGCTCACCAATAAAAACACTTGTAATACAACATTGTAATAGGCCTAGTGCCAAGCATATTCTATTTTTCATTAAAAAATACAACTTTTTTGCCACAAAGCTCATGTTACTTAGTAGTAATTGGTGTTGATCAAATATATTTAAAATATATTAAGAAAACAAAATAATAAAAATGATAAAATGCATACTCATTAGGAGCTGAGCCCCTCTAAAGGTCTAATCCTTGGATCGCTCCTGACAGAGATGAAGCCAAAACGAGGGAGGATGTTACATTGTACTCATGCTTACACATCACTGCTGTAGAATCTGTAATATTTCTTAAACAAACATGAATAGAAAAATATGCTCTAAAAGATAAACAGGTGACAGAGTTAACAGAGTTATTAGAGTTACAGTAATGAGGATTTTTCAGACACAACACACTGAACTAAACAGATACACATGTACATTCACTTTTCATTGCTGCTTTTCATTCACATACAACAATTCAGTTAAGGATCCAAACAAAATGCAGAGAAATGCAAAAGATAATGAACCCAGTTCCACACTAGGTCAGACTCATGAGCAGTTATAACACCATACAGTTTTCCAGAGGAAGAAAAGAAAAAAAAGTTGGGTTGTCCATCTCCCCAGTACCTGAAGATCTGCTGCGTTTCTCAGACTAAGGAAGAGTCAGTAGTAATATTTCAGTGATTTCCTGCTCTCTCTCTCTCACACACACACACACACGTCCCTCTCTGCGGTTTATGATCACCAGGTGTGCTTCTCTCTCTCTCCAGCTCTTCTCCTCCGTAGAGATGTACAGTAGTTAAGGCTGAAGCTGAAATAAACCAAGCCAGATCTTTTTTTAGGAAAAAGAAGTATAATAAAAAAATAATAAATAAATAAGCCCAAGCAGAACAAAACGGTTTATTCTAATTTGTAATTAGTGAAATGTTGATTAATTTTCTTTTACAGTAACCCTGATACTGCAGCTGTCAATCACACATTTATATTAATGTCCCAGTTCTGATATGTTCTTTTTTTATAGAAACAGCTGATTCATAGTGCTTTCTACAGCAGAGGCTACACAACAATCTAAATTTTATAATACTGATATAGTGGCCCTAGTACTACTGCACTACTGCATTTACACTTTATGGGATTTTGGGTATCTTGGGACTTTGTGTTAAGGGACTTTCATAATAGGATTATCTCTCAATGTCTCGTGCTTTAAGGTTCTACTCAAATGCGTTCTTGTTTATCTCTTTGGTTATTATATAAGCAATGTTTTCACCAGAGATGGGTGAATGAAGCCTCATGAAGCACTGGGGCAAAGGCGATTCCCAATCTTGAAGCATTGATCTAAGAAGATACAGCGACATCTAGTGGTTTTCCTAAATTAAAGCAGCCATTCACTGAAGCACTGACATCCCTCACTAATTAAATAGTTTACATCACTTATATAACTGCAGTAAAATGTATAAAATCATTACTTTGTGTTTATGTAAAGCTATTCATGCAGTTTACGATTATAATAAGGCATATTATAAATGTCATATTCAAATAGCTGTTTACACACACACACACATACACACGCAGAGACACACACACACAAGGATGACCCCCAGGCCACGAGTTTCACATCATATTTATGGCTCTAAAATTATTTTAAATTCAAACAATTACTGCAGTCGTCAATGTTTATTTCCCCCAAATGTCTCACATACTTTCTTCTTTACTAGCACTTTCCACTATATGCAGTATATGATGATTAAGTTGAGTTTTAAAACCTATGTAAGTCAATATACATTTTACTAAATACCCGATCAAAATGTATAATAAATAACATTTTTGGATGGGAACAAATCGACATGGTGTGTTTTATTGTCACATGGTGTTTATTATTACAAAGTAAATGTTAAATAAATGTCCTGCCTACTTTTGAATGTACATGTGTGCATCTGCATGCTGATGTGTGATGTACAGTACTGTGCAAATGTCTCAGGCACTCTGTTTTGTTTGAAATTTTGTTTCACATGCATTTACCTAAGAATGTTGCACTCTACTTTACACACTGTGTGTGTTTTATGTGGTTGCTGCTGTCAACTTTATTCCACATACTAAAGTGTGAAGGAGAGCAATGGTTACAGCTAACCTTAAAGCAGTATCACTTGTCACAACCTCACAGTAAGACTGCATAGAAGGTTCTAAAAACATAAATCTACAAATAATTTCAGATCTACTTCATAAACACGTTAAATAAATAATGACAGAAATCAGCTTGCTTTAAATATATAGATTCATCTTAAAAGGAGCAGGTGAAAAAGCCTAACAGCTTTGTGTAATGATAAGGAATGAAAACATGATAAACCAGTGGAATGTATACATCATTATAACACAACAATGCTATTTTAATATTTATATAACTTACACATCTTTACACTTTTACCACAAGAAGCAACTGATGCCCTTTTATCGAATGTTTCACTTCCTTTACTGACAGCAGCACATTGAGTGTCCACTTGGAAGGAAGTGCAGCAGTTCACTCGTGCTCACACAGACACACAGCAGTGTAGTCTTTAGTGAGTTTTATATAGGTTAACAATGTTTCAGTGTTCTTCTGAACGAATGACATGGATATCTAAGTGTAGATGCTGTTAGAGGTCACAACCTTGATCCTGACACAAAGAGAGACAGGCTTGTATAGATTACAGATATTTCTGTGGGTTTCTGAGTAAGTGGAGATGATTATGGATGTCTATGAGAGAGCAGTTGCTGTTTGAGGTAGGAAGAGAGAACATTCAAATATTTAAGTAAAAAAGCTTCAGTTTAAGTTCACACCATGTGATTTTGCTTCCATCTTAGTCCTGGACATGATATTGGCTGATTACTCTGATGTGTTCTCCTCCTCTGTGCTTCACCTTAATTAATTCGGTTATTTATGCATTGTTGTTTCCATCTTTGATGCTGTTTGTCCCTTAAGTTTTAAGCCTTGTTTTATATTTAAGTGACTTTACTTGCATTTCACATTATGATGATGGATTATTCTTGCGTTATGTAATCTGCAAGAATAAATGCAAGGCAAATGAAATGAAGTATAATAATTTAAGATTGTAGCACCATGGGTCTCGCCTGGGGCAGATCAGCATAAAGTACAACACAAAGTTCTGAACAGGCAGATCCATAGGCAGCCATAAAGTTCTAAATGGGTGGATCCACCCTGGAGCACCGCCATGGAGGTAATCAGGAGGAACGCACAATATCTGGCAGCATGCCTAATTAAACCACTAAGAATTGGAATGTGGTGTGCAAACGTGCCTGGGAAGCCACAGAGTTTTTGATGGACTGGGAAAGGTACGGACACAAGTGTTGGCACATACTGGTCTCCATACTCATCAGAGAGTTCCAGGATAACTGTGCAGATGGCATGGGAACATTGGAGGCCAATCCTAGATAGGGGGTACTATAAAACCATGGGTCTCATAAGGGGCAGATATGGGAGGGGCCACAGGAGTTTTAAACAGATAGGTATGCAGGCTGTCATGCTGCGGAGTTCTGAAGAATCTCTCAAGAGAAAAGTTGTGGAAAGAAAGGAGAGTTCTGAGAGTTTCAAAAAGAAAAGAGAAAAATTGGGTCAAAAAAAGAAAAGTTTAGAAGAAAAGTTACAATCACAAGAAGAGGAATAATCCTGTCCCAAAATACAGTAAATGAAACAAAACAAACAATATGGGAAACAAAACAGGAGCTTAGACAGACTGGAAACTACAACAGACTAGGGATGAACAGACTAGGTACACAGCAGACTAGGTGCGAAACAGACTAGGAACTAATCACGCGATTTAATCTAAGGACTCTCACAAATGGGGAGCAAGGGATAGCCATAATCTAACCCTCGTCCTATAAACACACACTCAGTCTAAAAAGCAAACCCAAGAAAGTGAGTACTCACGAATCGGCGAACGAATCCGAAGCGGCTTGGGCAAACTCAATGACTGAGCGATGTGCTGCGCCATCTTGTCTCCTTTTATGCTTCCTGGTTCACGACCGTATTACTTCCTGGTCCTAGTGCAGGTCGCGGACCGAGTGTGCATGACAGTTATAGGTACACATATCTCTGTGTGAATTTCTGTGAATCCCTCATACTTCGACAGAGGAAACATTTTTTTTCTTATTCCATTTCTTAAATTTTAAATATTTAAACGAAATTTGAAATATGAAAGTGTTTTCAAAAAATTCTACTCAATGCATAACCTTTGCCACAGGTACACATACAACTTTTGTTAACAAATTAACACTAGAAGCGCCGCGCCAGTGTGACCTACTTTTAACGCGGTTCACTGGTCATTTTGACCGCCTATTGTTTTGAATGGGAAGCTGTTGCTGACACACAATGATTGCTAGATGACGCTTTCACCCAAAGCAAATAGTTTAGTTCCAAGATCAACTTGCACTTGGACAATGCGCCATTCATTCCCGCGTTGATAATCAGCGATATATATTTTTTTATATTCAACTGAGAAAACCTACTACAGCGTCTCTAAGGGGACAAAGGAAGAGAAAAAAAATGGCAAAAGAAAAAAAAACAAATCATGTTTTGCATTATAACCCAAAGTTTTTGGCATGACTTTTTTCTGCCGTTTTTTCTCCTTCTTTGTCCATCTAGGGGCTTCGTACTATAACAAAAAGGAAAGCTCTACTTAATTTTATATCGTATAGAGAAAATTTATTAGTTTGTTCATTCTATTTGAAGCTTCTGAACGTCTCGGGTGGTGCAGGAGCAGCGATTTAGTTCTGAACTCGCTTCCGTGAAATTATCGCTAAAACAATATT
>JAOTRS010034409.1:0-10199 GCA_028565755.1 Dinotopterus cunningtoni
TAAATAAATAGACAATTTTATGATGTAGGCCGAAAATGAGCTTCCCCTATTTGACAGACCAGTAGCCGCCACTGGTTCCTGCCGCTTTTGGAAGAAAGTATTCACTACTGCCATTTCCATCCTCTTTGCAAAGTCCAGCAGCATCTGTCCTGTTTCTATCCTGAAGATCAAACCTCCTCATCACCTCTGTTCCCTTCTCCAACATGTCCATTAAAATCTGCCCCAATCACCACTCTCTCACCTCTGGGGAAGCTCTGCATCACTTCATAAATCTCACTTCAGAATTTCTCCTTCTCTTTTAACTCACATCCTACTTGTGGGGCATAACCACTAACAACATTGCACATCACACCAGTAATTTCCAGCTTCAGGCTCATCAACCTATTCTGATACTTTTTTCACCTCCAGAACATTCCTTACAAACTCATCTTTCAGGATAACTCTATTTCTTTTCCTCTCCACACCATGGTAAAACAACTTGAACCCTGCTTGTAAGCTTCCAGCCTTGCTACCTTTTCACCTGGTCTCCTGGACACACAGTATATTCACCTTCCTCCTCTGCCTACAAACACGACTTCCTCCTTTTCTTCTTCAACCACAACCCTCTGCATTTATCCTGGCTTGGGACTGGCACAAGAAGACACTGTCTGTACATTGAAGATATTTGCAAAAAAAAAAATTTTTTGGGAGAACATAAGATGAGTAATAGAGCACATCAAGATGGTTTTTGGAATTTTTCTCTGTCTGTTTGTCTGTTTGTTTGTGCATGCATCACATAAACTACTGAACTTTTTCACAGATGTATTTGGCTGAGCTTGAGGTAACATACAGGCTTTATTTCATCACAATCTGAAGAGGAAGAGAAGATATAGTTCTTTGAAATTTAAATGGAAAATGCCCTTATATCATAAAAATAAATCAACTTTGAAAAAACATTAGTTCATCTCAAATTCAACAGATGGCGCTGTAGATTTTTTTAATATGCGCTTATGAGTGTGCAATTGAAATCTACTTAATAAACCTGATCTCACACCTTCGTTCCACGCACTTTATGGTAACGCGTAAAATTTTTTGTTCATTTCAAAATTCAATACTTTTTTCAAGACTTATGAGTGTGCAATTAAATTCCATGCAAACAAAGTCGATGGCACGTCTACTAACCACTATGAACCAAATTAAAATGTTTGCATTTATTAAGAAACATAATTCAAAACTGGGTTAAGTTTCAAATATCAAGACTATGTGATACATGGAAAAAATACTGGTATTTATTATTTTCTATTTTTGTGGACTTATTTTTAACTTTAAAAGTAAAGTAAATTTAACTAATGCAGTAAATAATGTTGTTTAAGGTAATTCAAAAGAAGAAAATGTGCATTATCTGATGGCCTATTTAGTTAGATCATAAACACACACACTTTGGGGAACTCTGAGACTGTCAGAGGTCCCATCTCACACATTCCTCACTCTTCCTGATTAGTTTCAGGATTTAGTTACTGTATCATTCATAATCATTACAGAGTAATATACAGTAGTATAGATAAAGCATATAAAGATAAATATACATATAAAGATAAAGCCATACTTTTAACAGAAACAGTTCAAATAATACAACAATACAACAAGTGGTACGCTAAAAAAGTTTTCCAAAATCAAGGGCAGTTTTTTATATATGCAATTTATTTTTGGACATATTCTCTTCAGTGTTAGAATTTATAAATGTGTGAATGTTGGCTGCCTTTGGTTTTTGAGCCTATTAATATATATTTCTTTATTCATCAACAGATTGTTAACAGATTGTTAACAGATCCTAGTTCTTAACATATCCTTCATCTCAGACTTTATCTCTGACTGTAAAACTGTTCCTCTTTCTTGATTTTGTTCATATGTAGTCACATCAGGATCTGTATGGAGCGCTATGGCTGCAGACCTGGGTTGGATGTCAGGACACTCTGCCTTCTTAGACATGACCATTATCTCCATCCTCTTCCTTATTGCCTATATCACACTCTACACACTTTGCACCACCTGTTTCAGGTATTATTTCCTTCTCTGCACGTATATAGATTTTTAGTAGCATGTGAGCATTTTATTGTACCGAAAGTTTGTGAGACTGTGATGGAAATGACAGACAGTCAATTTACTGTAACTAAATGTTAAACAATACATGCTTTTTACAGGTAAAAATTAGAGTAAGCTAATTAGGAAAAGGAACAAATTTTCAATAAATAAATTATTCATAATTCATTATTTCACTAATTAATTCCTTGAGATGAAAGGAACATCCAAACATGATTTAGACAAATCATAAAAGCTCCAAAACCGAAAGTGTTCAAAAGGTTAGGGTTAGGTTGACTATTTAAAATATGGACAAAATTTACACACCTGACCAGTGATAAGACCAAACCCCTTCGCATATGTACAAAATATTTCTGGCAGCTTTTCATTGAAAGAATGAATCCAAACTTCCTAAGAAGTGAAGTATATGAACCAAAACTGTGGAAACCTGGTCACAAAACCATTTGGATGAGGTGAGGCTGCATACCTTAAAGCAGTATGAAAAATATTTTCAGCAAGCAATTTTTTTTTTATTGAAATCTATATAAAAGTTATAAGAAAGTAAGAGAAAGTTAAGAAACAAAAGAAAAACATATGCTTTGCAGGTCACTTATTGTAATTGTAAAGTGTAATCAAGAAGCCATGGATTAATAAATATTTGTCTAAGAGTCACATTTGGCACTGGGGCTGGACTTTGGACACCTCTGGATGGGTGTGTCTTTGTTGAATGCTGTTATTAACAGTGTTGGCTATATTTCTGAGACTAGAAACAGTACAAATTGTGGCCCAAAAGTGTCTGGATCCATAAGCAAAAAATCTATTTAAATTTCATATAAAGTAGGGCTGCACCATTTGATTAAAAAAATCCCAATGCGATTATGAAAAAAATGCAATTGTGAAAAAAATTAAAGGTGCAAATTAAATGCAATAAGTAAGTATTAAATGTACTATTTTTTTGTCAAGCGTATTTAAATGGGCGTATTTAAAATAACGGCACAATTAATCTGGTTTTAGTTATGAGTTTTCCACAAAGACATAACTAAGCTGATCTACACACCATAATTTACTGGCAGTGTGGTCACCAGTATGTAGTGAGTTACATTTTGGACAGAAGGTCATGTGTTCAAGACCTTTGGACAGAAGGTCATGTGTTCAAGTCTCAGCACTGCAAAGCTGCCCACAGCTGTATTCATTAGCAAGATATTTTAACCTTCACATCAATTGTATTCTGCATCAGCCAATTGAGCTGTATTATGTTACATTATACACTGATCACTCATAACATCAACACACTACACCAGCAAACTAGTAAAAGCAAATTCCACATAACAGTCAGTAGGTGGCGGAATTCCCACTTCAAATTCTACACACCACTGTGGTTATCTAACACAATGCCATGTAATAAAAGTCTAATAAAACAACTCAAGTACAAAAAACATGAAATACAGTAAGGAAGTAGTGGAAGCCATATAAAATTAATAAATAAAAAAAAACCAGTATCTCATTTTTACATAATTTCTAAGTATTTACATTCGGATTTATTATTTGACTTTTGTATTAGACATTTCAAAAACATTCTGCTGCAACAACAAATTCTTGGGTCTACTGTAAGATAATCTTGCTTCCATATTTACATTCTGTTACTCTTATGGCTCGTATAATGGTGAAAACATGAACGTTTTTTTCTTACATCAACACTATATTTTTGCATGTTATATAATGTTTAAGTTCATGATTAAACAATTAAACAGTTTAGATTATTAAAAATGAAAGCTTTTTATTTCCATACCCTCATTAAACAAGGTTTCCTAGTACAGTTTGTTGATATGTTCTGACGCTGTCTGTATTATTACACTAGTGAGACTCCAGAAGGTCCAGAACAGAAAGAAATACATTCATCTCTCTCACTAAGTGTAAGTGAACAGTTAAATGTTGTGAATTCTGTTTATCTACAGTACTGTTTCAGGGGAATGATTTTGTTTGTTAAACCTATGAATGATTCAAGCATAAAAAGATCTAAATTAAGGCATGAACCAGTGGGAAACAGGTGCAGATGATGACAGGTGATCAGGCCGGTGATTAATATACTGGTGGTGCTGAATGGTTAGAACAGACGAGAGGGGAAATGGGGTTGAAAGGACAAAAATGCCTTGAAATTATTTGTACATCACGTATCATAACAATTTTCCTCCACTGGAAATAAGAGGCCCAAGCCAGCTCCATAAAGACATGGTGTGTTCAGGTAGGACTGGATGAAGTTGAGTGCCCTGCATCTCAACCCCATTGAACACCTTTGGGTTGAACTGGACCCTCCTCATAATCTCAACATCAGCTCTTGAGCTCCCTAATGCTCTTGTAGCTGAATCTTGTAGCTAAATCCCACGCTACAAATTTTAGTGAAAAGCCTTCCCAGAAGTACATTACAACAGTAAAGAGGGCTAAATCTGGAAAAAGGGCTAAATCTAAAAATTTATTATAGTATATTGCTAACCATAACGGTTAGGTACAGGAAATATTTCTGTTTACTCAGGCAATGCAAGGCATATTGCATTATGCAACAGATTAAAGTTTGTCCATATAAAAACTGATTAAAAAATAAAGCTGAAGTTATAAACTTGTCTGTTCATCATTTTCCAGGTGAATGTACAAGAGCCCTGGAGGACACACAGAACCATGAACAGTGCTGAAAGTTTGTCTTCTTGCTTTTGGTCTGTTTTTGCATGTGATGTACTCTTAATTAAAGATGCACTGATCAGTGATGTTTTTACTAATGACATGGAAAGATCTGATAAAACAGCACAATAAAGCTGAATGAAATATAATTTAAACTAAGCTAGTGAAAGGGGATTTTTATTTTAGTCTCCATGGTTATGTTTAGCCACGTTGAAGACATGCCCCTTTCTTTAATTCTTATAATTGCATTCATTCATGAATTCTGGGCTAAGACTGTCTGAGTCATCCAGGAGATCCAAGGACACAAGGAACTTGCCTGCTTTATCGAAATATTCCTTTATCATCCGAGCTATGTTTTTAGGAGGTAGAAGAAAACCCTGAATAAACCCACATGTTAATCAACATGCCAGTATGTTGGTCAAAACATTGGCTTTTGTCTCATGTCAAAGCAGTTAATGGGAAGTACAGTAGCTTCCTTGGTAGAGAGGATGGTAAGTTTTGTGTCAGACTCAACTGTAAGAATTTTGGAGGTGGTCATTCATGCTTATATATATAGGTAGGAGGAGAAAAAGTGAAAGAATAAACGATTCATTAGAGCTCAAATTTTATTTAATAAACTGAAAAACTGATAAGAAGTAAGACTGTCATAATATCCATATTAATTTGATCAATTAAAATAAAGGCGCATAATCTAAGTTTTTTGTTATTATTGTTATTATTATTATTATTACCAATACATGCCTGTCACAGCCATGGTTCATGTACTGTTTAATGTGGCTGTTTTGGTTGTTTTTGCAGTTCTAAACTCCATGGCACAAAGCAACATGCCACAAGTTTCAGCAGAGCCACAGCACAAGAACCAGACTATTGTGTACAGCCAACAAGCTAATGTTTATTCCCATAACAGAGGTGAGAGGAGCTTTTATTATTATTATTATTATTATTATTATTATTATTATTATCCAGAAATCATCTCACTTTTTGGTCTACAGTTCCTTTACTGTAAAATAATATGAAAACTTATCTTAATTGGATTTTGATTTTGATCCGCCCATGCGAATTGTAGCTTCGTTTTCCTATTCATAGCCGACTGGACTGACACCTGGTGTGGTCTTAACCGTCAGCTGTGGCACATCTGCTTCAAGGTTCGATCTGTTGTACAACCAACAACCATGCCCTATTCAAAGTCACAGAAATCATGTTTCTTCTTCATTCTGATGCTTGTTTTGAACTTTAGCAGATCCTTGAGACCATATCTACATGCCTACATGCATTCAGTTGCTGCCATGTGGCTGATTAGATATTTGCATTATCAAACAGTTAAGCAGGTATACCTAATGAAGTGGCCAGTGAGTGTATATCTACATGTGTGTATAACGAACATTTAAATAGAGCATTTGAAAAGGTTTTTAATTCCTGCATACCTTGTAAATGTCAATTCTCTTGGTGTTCATGTTTTTTTTTCATGTTTTGCTAATAAATAGAGCTCTTGCTAAAACCAGGCCTGCTTCCTTTACAGATAATTCAGTGACAACCAGGATACCAGCTAGTCCTGCGTTCTCTGTCAGATCCACAGCTTCGCTGTCTCCACAAGTAGGACGTCCTGCTCTTCCACCAATTCCACCAATTTTCCAGATGATCCAGGTGGAACCGCTAATGGCGGCATCTTCACAACAGCAACCCAATACAATCAAAAATATCACACCTCCACCTGAACAACAATTAAATATGAATATTGGGTGTACTGGGACGCTTAGTGAGGAGCATCCCTACGCATGTATAGGAAATGTATTAGTCAGTGGACCATCCTCACCCTTCCCCTGTAATGAAGCTGCCGAGAAGCAATGGGAGAGCGAGAGTCCTTACCAAATGGTGACAGAATGGACAGAGTCTACCACTAGCGATGACCTAGCCATACTCCTTCCTGCGATAGACAGCAAAAAGGTGGAGGAGTTCGAATTTATTTTCATGCCTCTACCAGCTGTCCAGGATGATCAGCTAGTAATTACTACAGACAAAACTGCCATCTATGCAGCAGTAAACAGGAAAAACAAAAGTCAGAAAAGCATCAAAGAAGGTTCAGTTGTACAAGAAATAATGGTGTTGGATGAGGACGAGGTCCCGCCTGTTCCAGAAAAAATATTTGACTAGTGAGTAAAGATGGACTTGGCAAGAAATTAAACACTTCTGATCCTTTGAAGGGCAGGGTTTAGGTGGTTTAGATGGTTTTTGTAGGCTTGTGACCTTCGCTGACTGCGTAGACTACAAAAGCCAAACCAAAACAAGATGGTCTGGTCTATGGAGAACTTCCTGCTCATGTCACCAGCTGTTTCTGCCATTACTGTCACATCACAATGATGTGGCAAAAGTTTGTTTCATAGGTTCGATGCAGGCATTAGTTACTATTGTTGGTTAACTTTGTCCAGCTACACTTAACCATGTTTTATGAAAACCTGTCAGAGTGGATTTCACATAAATTGCCCTGTTTTTTGTTTATTGTTATGTATGTATTTATATGTTATATATTTTGTTTTTATAAAATATTTATTTCTAATATCGTTGGGTCATGTGTCTACCATCATCTCCTTCTGTCTTTTCCCTGGCTTACATAGAATCTTGGGATAGGTTGGGCCATGAAGTATCCACCATTGCATCCTTTATTTTCAGGCTAAAAAAGATTACAATTAAAGGAGCCTTCCAAATGTGACAGCCTTGATCACGATGCTATGTGATATAGGGGACGGGGGCTTGTGGCAATAGCACATTTCCATTTTAAAGCTATGGTCACTAAAACAGTGCATTTGGAACAGGAGGAGGAATTGCAGGGATGATGTGATCATTATTTCAGCAAGAACATTAATAGACACATTTTGGAGATCTCTAAGACTTATGTTAACTTTTATGCTATGTTAACTTGTGTTATCCTTTTGTCAATGCAGAGGTAAGAGCTGCATGAATAAAAGAAATGCACATTCAATCTGCATTCCCAAACCTCTCAAATTGTTCAAAAAGATAAACATCTATTAGGTGCCAGGCAAAAAATATATATATAGCAACTAACAATCCGGAAGACATGTAGACATGGTAAATACACACGGATCAGCCAGACCCAGTTGTCTAGCCATTACAATATGGCCTTTCTCACAGTAGCTACATTTTCAATATCTTGTTACAATGGCAGCTGGAATGGTGTGTGGGATATACTGTATTAGACAGCAGTTAAACCTTTATTTTTTAAAGTTTATTTGTTGAAAGCAAGAAGGAATAGGCAAGCATAAGGACTTCCAATAACACTTCCAGGTGCCATTGTAATAGGATACAGTATATACTACTATTAGTACCTGTCGTAGATGGGAAGAGAAACAATACCAGAAAATGCAAAAAACTATTTATAGAAATAGTTAAAAGGTTAAAGATAAAAATAAACTGCTTTAATGTAATCAGTGATATTGTTAGTTCAAATTGAAGCCCATGAACATGTCTGCCTGTCTCTCTGTGTGGCAGGACTCTGTATGCCAAACTTATTCATACAAATAAATTGAATTTTGTAAGCCGTTTTTTTTTTTTTTACCTCTTTCGTCGCCAGCCAAATACACTTCCTATTCGGTAATCGTAGAGTGAATCACAGATGGGAAATTAAAACATACAGGAAGTTTAAACATACTGTACATTGATCTGTGCTTTCATCTTTGAAGATTCAGTCTTCATAGTCTACTTGCCTTTTAAGTAAGCCATGCTGTTTCATGTGAACATGCCAGTTTTGTGTGATGCTGTGACAAAATTTGGTTGGACAAACATACAGACTGACATATAAACATATAGGCAGAAGATTTTCTGAGAGAAGGTCCGGCCAATGTATGAAACGTAAAGATATCATTGAAAGTTCTGACCAATGTTTAGATAGATACAGTCTTATGCAAAAGTTTGGGCACCCCTTGACAAATAACAGATTTTGGTGATTTTTCAATTGAAAAGATGTTAACACAGTCTCTCTGCACAATGCACAATATTTTCAGCGAACAATGATGCATAGTTACTTTTTATGTCATAAATTAAATAAAGATAAAAATAAAAAACATTACTGTGGCACTGTGCAAAAGTTTTGACACCCTACATCAGTACTAAGTAACACCTCCTCTGGCAGATATCACAGCTTGCAAACGCTTTTTATAGCCAGCTAAGTCTCAATTCTTGTACCTGGGATTTTCTCCCATTTTTCCTTGCAAAAGGCTTCTAGTTCTGTAATTTTCTTTGGTCATCTTGCATGCACAGCTCGTTTAAGGTCTACCCACAAATTTCTAATTATGTTTAAATCAGGGTACTGTGATGGCCATTTCAAAACCTTCAGCTTGTGTCTCTTAAATTATTCCATACTGGATTTCGAGGTATGTTTAGGATCATTGTCCTGTTGTAGAAGCCATCCTTTTTTCAGCTTCAGTTTTTTTTTTTTTTACAGATGGTGCGGTGTTTGCTCCAGAATTTGCAGGTATTTAGTGGAATCTATTCTTCCCTCTACCTGTGCAATATATCCTGTGCCACTGGCTGCAAGATGACCCCAAAGCATGATAGATCCACCCCCATGCTTAATAGTTGCCAAGGTGTTCTTTTCATTAAATGCTGCTCCTTTTTTTTCTCTAAACATGCCTTTGCTGATTGTGGCCAAAGAGTTCTATTTTAACTTCATCAGTCCACAGCATTTGTTTCTAAAACGCATCAGGCTTCTGTAGATGTTCTGTTGGATTTTATGATGGGGACGCAGGTAAGGTTTTCTTCCGCTGACTCTTCCATGAAGGTCTTGTCTGTAAGCGTCGCTGCACAGTGGAACAATGCACAACCACTCCTGAGTCTGCTAAATTTTCCTGCAGGTTTTTTGCAGTCAAATGGGGGCTTTGATTTGTCTTTCTTACCAGCATACGAGCAGTTCTCTCCGAAAGTTTTCTTGGTCTTCCAGATCTCATCTTGGCCTCCACAGTTCCCCTGAACTGCCATCTCTTAATTACATTTCTCACTGTGGAGCTCACAGCAAGCTGACAACGCTTTGCTATCTTCTTGTAGCCTTCTCCTGCATTGTGGGCATCAATAACCTTCATTTTCAGAGTCTTACACAGCTGCTTAGAGAAACCCATGGTTGTTGAGTGTCTACAAGTGTGTGCACAAGGTTTAAAGAATCAAAATATTTGTAAAGCTTTGATATTGGCATTTACCTAATGACAGCTGTTGCCATGCATCAGATCTAATGAGCTGTTTAAGGTCTGAAACCTTGTAAAAAGAATCTAAAACTCTGGAACTCTGAGAGTGCCCAAACTTTTGCACAGTGCAACAATAATGTTTTTATTTTATTTTTTTGTTCAATTTATGGCATAAAAAGTAACTATGCATTAATATTTGCTAAAAATATTGTGCATTTTTTCCATTTCCAAGAGAGACTGTGTTAACATCTTTTCAATTAAAAAAATCACCAAAATCTG
>JAOTRS010034448.1:0-10194 GCA_028565755.1 Dinotopterus cunningtoni
TTTAGTCTTTTAGTGACATTTAGTCTTTAATTTTAGCATCATTACTTGATTTATTATTTTTTATACTTTCATACTTTTTCATTCTCTGCTCATTTTTATGTGAATTTAAATTATATTTCATTGGTTTATTTCTGCATTATTCACATTAAAAAAATTGCAAAGCCTTTATTCAAGACTTGACTTTTTTAGTCACTGGCTGAGACGGTAGAAAAATCAACCTTGAACAATCTACCCCTCACTTCACCAGGTTTCTGTAGCTTAGCTCAAAGATCATAGTCGTGTTCCTCAGTGTACATCATGAGGTCATACTGAGGATGTGGCAATAACTCCCAGTCGAGTTCCTGTAATGTGCAAGTGGTGTTGGTGAATGTTCGTGTGTACAGCTCTCACAGACAGATGCGTCTCTTTCACAAGTTAGACGCCAATTTTCAAGGATCAGGTGTGTTCACAGAAACAACAGCCGGGATCATCATTCACGGATGTTCGGTCGTCTTTAAAACATTTGCAATGTTCAAATATTTTACTACGGCTAAAAATCTCATCACCGTACTGTGCTTCCATCTTCCGTAAATGTCAATCGCTTTAATGAGTCCAGGTCCCAGTTTGACTTGAATGTCTTTTGTAAATGTTGTGGGGGATTTTGGCTAAAATCTTTACTACGTCACACAGTGAGACAACAAAAACAAAGTAAAAATCTAATTTCTTTATTTTTAAGAGTCTTAGATCATTTTTTCTGTTTAGATATCCTGTCTCTCTCTTTCTCTCCCAAACCCCCCCTCCCCCCCATACCGGAGTGGTGTGAAGTCGCTCTCCTACCTGGCGCAGAGCCAGCATTCGCACGTGGAGTGAAGCCACTGAGAAGCTTATAAAGAGGCGCAGGCAGGTGCAGCATGTTTCCCTTGATTACCTGCACGAGTCCGGAGTTAGAGTTGATTGCGTTCCTGTCTGAGCAGAATCCTGCAGAGTTACGACATATTTAATATTTCCTATTAGAATGTTACAATAGATTTTAAGCTTCTTTTGTTTTTGTTAACCTTCAGCATTTATCTCTATGAAGAATCAAAAACAAGCAACCATTAGAACAGGACTATTTCAAGCTTGATTTAGAAGTAATGGCTTGATCTTCATTTTAATAATACTTTAATAGAGGCCATGTCCCTGCACCAAGACTGACAGGCATATAGGCCACACCTCCTTTATTAAAATTGACAGGCGCATAGATCAGATGGGACAGTGACATAGTGGTTAGCATTGTCGCCGTGCACCTCCAGGTTCCAAGTCCGATTCCCTCCTCGGACCTCATGCTTGGTGGGTTTCCTCCGGGTACTCCCACAGTCCAAAGACATGCAGATTAGGCTAACTGGTGTTCCCAAATTGCCTGTAGTGTATGAATAAGCGTGTGCATACCTGGAAGAAATCCACCAAGCACGGGGATAACATGCAAACTCCATGCACACAGACCCGGACCCTGGAGGTTCGAGGTCACTGTGCTGACCAATAAGCCACTGTGCTGCCTTGGATTATTTTGATTTATACATATTTTTTTTCACACATTTCAAACTTATTTCCCTAATTTTCTTTTAATTCTGTAAAGCTGCTTAGTGATGATGGTCATTATTAAAATCGCTATATAAATAAAATTTTATTGAATAGAGTGAGTGAATAGATTTGTACAGTATAAAGTCATTATACAGGTACTTTTCATAGTAATTTATTTCTATTCTTAGTAAAATGATCACATCCTCCACAGATCACTAGTTCAGAGTTTTTGTTTTCCTACATTCCTCAAAAGCGATCTTCAAAGTAGCCTGCAGTGATTTTCCTTCCTTCCCTTTCTTGATTCTTTTATGGTCCAAACCAAAGTAACAATTTGTGATGCACAGACTTACTCCATGTCAAGAGCTATTAATGATCTGATGTAGCTGTATCAATAAAACAGCGAGCTGGAACATCTCGGCCAACTCTCGAGCCAAAGCTGAGCTCAGCTCTGGGAATCATGATGGCACAAAAATCGATGGTGTAAGTGGTCCAGAATCTGGGCAAAGAGCTCGTGTCCTTCAGCCTGGCTAGAATGGCAGACACGAACAGAGCCTGGAGCAGAGTGAAACCACCAGCCTGGATCGTGGTGTGCTCGTGCGTTTGGGCCAGAAGTACAGAGTGAATTTATTTTTGGCTGAGGGTAAACAAGCTGGATTTTACAAGCTAATTGTGGAGTGGATCATTCCGCCTAATAGAAAAAAAGCGCCGCGGCATTGCCAGACTCTAACAAGCATCCTTAGCCGCGAGCAGATACAGAATAAAACTGGAGTTCAGGCAAACTGTTCACCATAACCTCAGTGTGTACGAGGTTACCATCTGTACGACTACAAATCTGAATCTATTTATTCGGTCTATGTTATTATCAGGGGCTTAAGCACTAGGTTCTGGAACCCTGTTCTTTCTGCGTGGGTATGTTTTACTATTTTACTCTGGGAAAAAAAAGAATCATGCAGAAGTAGAGACATTAAACTCGGTCAGTCGACTTTTTCTCTCGTTGGACAAATTAGCAGTGGATCCAATTGGCATGTTGCATCGTTGCACAATTTGGTCCATAAATTGCTTTTGTTTTTCTCTCTCTGACTCTTTAGCTAAACCCAAACCGATTCGAAATTTCAACCATTACTCTGCGCTGCCATATTTTTTAGTATTTCCCCCTCAAAATGTTTTCAAAACCTTCATCTGTAACCGAAATTGGTGTCAAAGTAATCAGCCTGAAAGAATCTTAATCTAAATAATAATCAAACCCATGTCACACACACACACACACACACACACACACACGCACCCCCCCCCCCCACACACACACACACACACACTCACACACACACACATCATGCCTCAAATGGCATTAATGAGTTTTTTTTTTATTATTATTATTCCTAACACTATTCCAGCATTATTTTTCATTCATTGTCTTGTTACGAATTAATTTAGTCCTTCTTTTAATTTTGTTGTGATGCAATGCCCAAGGCGTGAGATAAATGGATTGTTGTTTTCCTTTGCAGTTGTCTAATTCTGCTGCATGAATAAGATATACGAGCCAATTATTAATCCTTGCTATTGCTTTCTAGATAAAGAGAATAACAACAAAGTGTTCGGAGGTGGATTCTGAACTGAAAGAGATTAGTGAAATTATCTCCGTCGTTTAAAATGTCTTGAAAGAAGAATTTGAAAGAATGGACTGCGATCAAATGCAATGCATAAGGTGATAAGGTTAAAGTGTTTAATTTAAACTGGCATCACATTCTAGCAAACGTACAGTATGTATGACTAATCTGATGATAAACATTTGCTGGAAAATGGTGAGTAAAAAAATTTATTTGACCTGGTTTTTAATAGTGACTGTTATCTTTGAGGACGTTGCTGAATGTTAGTCTCCGATTAAACACACTTAAACGCAACTTTCTCTCAGGGATATTAATAATACCGCATTTGTTTTAGCATGAAGTCTTTATTCATTTCTTTTTTCCTTGCTTTTTAAAATCCCATTTGCTTTAAATCTAGCAGTATAGGGTACACCGATCAGCCATAACACTAACACCATTACCACCAGGGGAATTGAATATCATTGATTCAATCACGTCAAACGCATACCATAAAACTGGTGACATGAGCATGGACACCCAAGGCACACCCCTGCCCGTGGGGACAAAGGCCAGCGTATCCGGTCTGATCCCACAGAAAGCCACTGTAGCATAAACTGCTAAAAAACATAAATGATTGAAAGGCACCAGAACACCCAGTGCACCACAGCACACCCTGCACAGAACCCAGCGGGCAACGAACATCGACCTGGCTTCCTAACTCCGCAGATCCCAATCCAATCGAGTACCCATGGGATGCACTGGGCAAACAAGTCAGATCCATGGAGGCCCCGCCCCACAACTGACAGCACCCAAAGGATCCGCTGTCAAGATCTTGGTGCTAGACACCACGACACACCCCTGGAGTCATGTGATGTGTAGTCAAGCGAAGTCGTCAATTGTCCGCTGCTTAGACCGTCTTTGAAGCAAACAGCGTAGACCCTGAACAGCCCCACGTCTTCTTGAGACACCCTAGACTTAGCATGTGTACGTCCTTAATTAGTATTCAGTTGAGCTCGAGCTTCTTATATAATGACCGCCCTCTGCACAGAAAGCTGCTCCGGCTCCATCCTCACTCCATCTTTTGTAATTTAGCAGAACGACGCTGTGGGGACGTATTACTTCTATCTTAACATTGCTCTGGGATCTTGAGATCTCGTAAATGAATGCCAAAGTTGAAAATGTTATGAATAAGAGGCTGAGCTGTCACTTTGGTCTCATTCAAAATGATACAAATGGTTCAGATCATGACGAGAAGCAGATTTAATGGTTATTCGATAGCGTTTGTAAGAAACGTATCAAAAATTTCATTACCCCTTATGAGGTCATATGCACGTACAACTGGGAGCAGGAAATGAACAATCCGGGTGAAAGCTGAAAAGCAGACATGGAAGCTATTATGACGACCTTTATGCCAGAAATTATATAACAGTTAATTATATTTAAATCAATTGCTTCTGTTAGCTGAGCTACAGTTGTTTGTACAGGGCCATGGCATTTTTTAATCACTAAATGAATAGTTTGACTAAATTTATGGGTTTGCTTTCTTTCTTACTGTATCTTTCTTTTTTTTTTCTTATTAACATTTTTTTTTTAATTAATGACAATAATATAAAATGGTAATAATAATAATATAAAATTTCAATTCTTTTATTTGTCATTGACCTGGTGAACTTGTATGTGTTTTTAAAAGTGACTGCAAGGAATACCACGTGCAAATGATTGAATTTATTATATTTTTAAAACTGAAGTGTACATTAGTTAGACGTTTTATGCCTAAATTTATACACATTTGAGATCAGGGGTAGAATATGAATGTTTTCATGAACTCTTCATGCATATACCCTTGAGTTCCCAGAATAACTCTAGGGTGCATCTTGACCCTGATCTGATCATGTGAAACTCTTACTTTTTTTAAGATTGAGACTTGAGTGTTACTCTGGTGAACTGGAGGCAGCTTGGTGAGCTTTGGATTGGAAGATGAAAATGAGTGGTTTAGCAAGTGATAATATTTATACATCATGTTAGGTATTGCATGTTACGGTGGTGCCTTGGCATATGAACTTAATCCGTTCGGAGTTCTCTAGTTGGAATTTTGTATTGTGAAATCAGAAATAATGTAAATGCAGTTTCAACCACCCAAAAATATTACTAATATTACCAATTTCCCACTCTATAATCATATTTTTGCATATAAAAACAACCAAAACATTTAGAAAAAGACATGTAAATGAAGGAAATTTTAAAATAAATAGACATTAACCCTTACTTAACCTTAATTTATGATTCCTCTTGGCACCGGCTGCTTTAAAAACCAAACTGAAAGTGGCTCCCTTTTCTTCCTGCTACCGTCCTTGCTAACATTCTTAGGGCCCGCGGTGCTAAAATATGTATGCGGTGCTAAAATATGTAGGCTTTTCACTGACAAAAACAAGTTTTGAACAGCTTCCGGTCGTACGTGCAACTCAGCCGATGTTCAGTTTAGCTCTGGGTCGTATGCTAAGGTAAAAATTCTTAAGCCAGGGAGTTTGTATGCCCAGGTACAGCTGTACTTATTTTTTTTTCCTCATTTTGATGGAGAGTGCGAATAAATCCCTATACTATAAGACATTTACAGTAATGTTTTCCTAATGATCTAAGATATCATTTTATATGATCTGAGACGGCATGAATTACACCTTTGTTATTACACCTAATGCCAAAAAAATGAATTAAATTCCTTGTTTAAAATGAGCTTTATATTACCTTACCTATTAAGTTTTTTTTTGACCAGTACATTGTCCTTCATGTTTGCTTTCCTTTAATCCATACTACCATGCACCCTGATTAGTCAGGAGAGAGAGAAAAAATAGTCATTTAGGGCTTCTCTCATAAAGTTGAACTTTTTAACTCAATGTGATGAAAATTCCTCCAGCACTTAATAAAACCAGCCGAAGCTGCTCGTCTTGTGGCACTTCCTGTTGAATTACATACGAATTGTGCTCTGAAAGAAAAAGAAAACTGCCTGGTGTGAAAGATCCATACATTTTTTATGTGAAATTGTATTTGAAACTTTAATATTTATTCACGAAAGCCTCAGGGAGTAAGAAAACCAGTATGTATTTTTATATTTATACACAATGCAGTTTTTGTCCTTCCTCTAGCCGTGTCCTCCCTTTTCTTGTATTTATTTTTCAATAAATGTCTCCTTTCCGTCTTGGCTTTCCTACAAACACACTCCCTGAAGAAAACCCTGATATTTGCCCCACCTTAGTATTTGCATAAAAAGCCATATACTGTGCTCTTGGCAGCGGTTTGTGTGTCTTTGTCCACAAATCCTTCTCATGCCGCAAAGCCTTTAGCTGTCTTTCTGCCCTCGCTAACATATGGCACTGCTGCTGAAACTTTCTGAAGGACACGCTGTCAGCTAAAAAGCTGAAAAGTTCTCAAAACTTGCTCGTAGTCTCCTTGAGACTTTAACAGTAGTCACTTCTTCTTAATCTACATTAATGTCTGGAAATCTCGGAAAACTCGGAAACTGAACTTCTGCACTACACTGAATCTAATGAATGGATTGTACGGTAGACTTCAGATTGTAAAACTGACACAACATGTCATAGGTGAAGGTATAACCTGTCCTTTATCATGTAGATAATTACTGTAATATTAAATGTCATCATACTCTATCTTACTGTATGTGTCTATGCTAGTTTATTTAGACGTTTTAAAGATAAAGAACAGTACATACTATCCTCTCAAAAGGGTGTTATAAGCAATGTCACTTGACATTATAAATTATATAACGATAGGATCTGTGTAGCATAATAAAGAAATTATCATAAAAATAATACAACAGTGACATACAGTATAAAATGCACATAAAAATGTTATTACAGCGGTATCTCAGCATATGAATTCAATCTGGTCCAGAAGCAAGTCCTTAAGATGGAATTTCGTATTGCGAAACACATTTTCCCATAGGAAATAATGTCAATGTCAATCCGTTCCAGGCCCCCCAAAATATTACCAATATTACCAGTATTACACTAAAATCTAATTTTTGCATATAAAAACAATTAAAATATTTAGAAAGATATGTATATGAAGTAAATTATGAAATAAATAGACTAAACCTCACTTAACCTTTAATTTATGATTTCTCTTACCACTGGCTTCCTTAAAAACCAAACTGAAAGCGGCTCCCTTTCTTTATTGCTAACATGTTTGAGACCCATCGTGCTATGTCTTCACTTAATCTTGAAAAAAAAAAAAAAACCCGCAAAAAAGTAAACTCATTTTGCTTGGCTTTCCACTGATGCAAACAAGTTTTAAAAGGCTACCAAAAGTTTGCGCAACCAGCTCAGTCACTTGTATGATAAAAAAGCTTCACACACCAAGGAAAACTTCTTGCAAAATTTTAGTTCTTAAGGCGAAAAGTCACATGGCGGTGCATTCGAATGCCGAGGCACTACCTATTTTTTTTTTAAATCCAGGGTTCAAGTGAAGCTTTACAAAAAAACATTTCCACTTTTTAGGCCTTGCCAGGTGCTGTGCTGTATAAGCGAGACCATGTTGTTTAATACCCAGTCATGAATTAGCTGAAAGCTGCAGAGAACCATCAGTGCCATTCCTGTGGGATCCTACGAGCCAAAGTTCTCCAGATGCTGTAACCTGCAGTGTTCATTATCCAGCCTTGTTTATGCTAATAAATAATGATTATGCTAGGCACGACATCTGTTTGACTGCGCTACTCGTGTTGTGTCTTGCTGCTTGATTGGATTTGAGTACAAATATCAATTCTGTTGGTAGTAGTGGTGTGCATGTTTGACCGATCCCATTTATTCCAGCAAAAACAGGTGTCTTAATCTTGAACAATCCTGGGTATTCAAGTAGAACATCTGATCAATTAAACCTGGGCAAAGAAACATTATTTGACCAATCACACCACTTTCCACAGAAACATGGCCATATCTGCATCCAGATCCAATTGTTTCAGCTCTCAAAGTAAGCTTGACTATTTCCATCCACTCCTAGAATGGAGAGTTGGTTCAGTATGTTAAGCTTCTGTGTTACTAATTGGGAGGTTGGTGGTTCAAGTCCTGACTCCAACAAGCTGGGATTATGCCAAGAAATATAATTTCACTGTACAATAATGTATATGCGACAAATAATAACTTGACCAATCCTGCCTGATTCCAAAGCATATCTAATTCTGTCCACTCCTGCAGAACGTTTGACTAATCTCACTTGTTCCCATGAAAAGATTCAATAATCCCCCCTTTTTTTTTGCAAAAATCTTAAACAAGTCCACTTGCTTCTGGAGAAAGCTGGCCAAATCCAGAACTGTTCAAGAGACACTCTTGAGTTATATTGATTAATACTGCAGAAAATTGATCATATCTGACTGATCCTATTCACCCACCAGCACCCACACATTATTTAATCGGGGCAACACTCATAATTCTTCTACTAAAAGTTTGAGAAATCCTGGAGGCAATATCCAGACCAAATCCAGACCTCTTTTACAGACATGGTTGACCAATCCATGGTTGACCAATTGTCTAGAGTAGAGGACTGTAGACAATTTGTAGAAATTTTAATGAATCCTTAATGAATCTACAAATGTGGCAGGAGCAGTGGTTATCAGGGGTCCGGGTTTGATTCCCGCCTACGGGTCTGTTTGTATGAAGTTTGCATCTTTCTTCCTGTGCTTGGTAGATTTTCTCAATCTATAGACATGCAGATTAGGCTAATCAGTGTTCCCAAATTGCCTGTACACTCCAGGCCCCCTGCGACATTGTATACAGGATAAAGCAGTATAGATGATGAGTGAGAGTGTGTACTTCTACAAATACAGCACGCAGCAATCCCAACCAGGGTAAAGCTGTTACTAATTGCTTTATTATGTCCAAGAGGAACCTGGTCCCAATTGTGCCATCTTTCAGCGTCAAACAAGAGTTAGCATCCAAGAAATACTAACACCCCGCCAACCCATCCCACCACTGTCTTTCCATAAAAGAAAAATGATCCAATGATCTCATTCCAAGCCTGAGATAATATCATAAAGCTGAGTTATAGAAACGTGCTGCAGAGTGCCATGTGAGAAATACTCCGAGAGATAAAACATAACTTATCCAGGCTTTAAACCAAAGTTCACACCCGCCTTTCTGTATGTCAAAGTCACCTCAAAGTCAGACAGCAGCAGTCAATGTTGATTTTTAGATCTAAAATGTCCAACTCCATTTCATTGTCATTCCATTAGCAGATTTTGCCAAAAAATGGCTTTCACTTCAATCTCAATCACTTGTTTTAACACTGTATTGTATTCACTGTTATGGCTGTGTGCTGCATCTCCTCCTTTCTTCTCTTCCCATCAATAGCTACATAGAATAAGATGAGTAAATTGGCGTGTCAGTTCAGCTAGCTCAGCTCACGGTCAGTCGGGTGCACTATTACTGCCAATCTATTGTCAACCTCCGGCTGTTTGTGTTTGTGCATCCGTATAAATGCAACAACGTGCTTGAATAAAATGGTGAATAATAAGAAGAATCTGTCACATTGAAAAGGGCTTTGTACAAAGGCAAGTCCTAATGTGTGCCCCATGGTACAGTGCAGCTCCTCCTGAAAATGACATTAGACCTTTATAAAATACCTACTTATGCTTCATGAATTATGCTTGTTACACTTACAATTTCTATTTTTAAAGTGCATTGGACTTAACCAATCCTGCCAGCCCCTGAAGACGTTTGACTAAAGGGGATTCCCACATACCTGAATTTAAACTTTTTTTTTTTCATTTTACCTTTATTTAACCAGGAAAAAGAACTCACTGAGATTAACATCTCTTTTCCAGGAGTGTCCTGGCCAAGATAGGCAGCCAAATAACAACAGACATTACAAAGAAGACAATTGACATATTAAAAACAATCACACACAATTTGATTTCTCTCTAAGTTACACAATAAAGACTTAAAATTATTAAGTGACACTAAGTTCTGTAACTTTATCTCCTTTTGAAGAAGATTCCAGTCTGAAGTAGCAGCATATTTAAAAGAAGTTTTACCAAGTTCAGTCCTAACAAAAGGCACACAAA
>JAOTRS010034464.1:0-10194 GCA_028565755.1 Dinotopterus cunningtoni
TACTGAATTTGTATGAACTCACAGTAGACTTAAAGTCACAGTAAAACTCTCTCTATCTCTCTGCTTCCAGACTGTGAACTTGCTTTTTCATCGCTGTCTGAAAACCCCTTTGCTTCTGATTTTAAACACCTGCTACATGACTGCGTGATTCACAGAGGGAAGGCAAGCAATTACTGTATGTATAATGGTCAGCAGCTGGCCACTTCAAATGCTGCACATGACTGTGGTTATGTAAGGCAACATCAGGCACAAATGTGTTGAAGTAGAGATATTTGTTGCAGGATGTAGTGGAGTAAAAGTAAAAAACTTTTCACTAATAAAGTTACTCAAGTAAAGTACATGAAAACTGTACTTAAGTGCAGTAATAAAGTAAATGTACTTAGTTAACTCCCACATCTGCTCTTTCTCAAGTTAATCATATATTAAGACATATCTTAGGAAAATCTAATACAGAGAGCCACAGAATCTAAAGAATTTGTTTTGACTGGTTAAAGCTGAAGAGCAGGCAACAAAATCTTCTTCTAGAACATCTAGACAAAGCAGCCTTTACTAATCTTTTAATGTTGTTTCAAATCTTCTGACTTAGTGTGTGAGTGCATGAAAATGGCCCAAGCCCTGATTCCAGTAGAACTCTTCTCCGTGGAACAGTTCAACTGTTCAGTGTGTCTGGATCTCCTGAAGGAACCGGTGACTACTTGCTGCGGCCACAGTTTCTGTAAAGTGTGCATTAATGGCTTCTGGGATCAGGAGAACAAGAAGGGCTACTACAGCTGTCCTCAGTGCAGAAAAACTTTCACTCCGAGGCCTGATCTCTATAAAAACAGCATGTTGGCTGAAATGGTGGAGAAACTGCAAGCACTGTCTGCTGACTGTTACGATGGAGCTGGAGATGTGGTGTGTGGTTACTCCATTGAGAGAAAAGAAAAAGCTTTTGAATCCTGTCTGACCTCCTTGTGTGAAACTCATCTACAACCTCATCTTGAAGTTCCTATTTTGAAAAAACAGACTTTAATCGAATCAAAACTGCAGTTAAATAAACACAAAGGTCATTACTCTGTAGCACTTTCAGCAGTGAGAACTGAGAAGCAGGTAAGAACAAGAAATCTTTACAAGACTAGTTCATCTGAATTAAATTTCTTACTTAGAATCAGCTGCTTGAGTTCATTATTAGATTTAAACGGCGACTGCAATAATTCAGTTCAGCCGAACGATTTGTAATACGATGCTGTATTGCATTCCATTGTGGTGTTAAATAATGAAATGTAATACCCACAAGTGTTAAATAAATTTTTCCTCGTGACCTACTGTAGCATTAGCATAATCATGTTACAGCATTCAATGAACTTTGGAGGCACTGAACACCAACTCAGACAGGACTTTTGAACTTTAACCATTTAGCTGCCATTAATATTCACCTGCATATCATTTGTAAGCTACTGAATATAAGTCAATTTCGTATGCATGTAGGTAATGTACATGCACTCAATGGCCACTTCATTAGGTATACCTGTTAAGGTAAATATACTGTATAATCAGCCAATCACATGGCAGCAAGTCAATGCATTAAGGCAAGTAGACATGGTCAAGATGACCTGCTGAAGTTCAACCCAGGCATCAGAATGTGGAAGAAAGTGAATTTGAACATGGCTTGCTTGTTGGTGGCAGATGGGCTGGTCTGAAAACTTCCAAAACTGCTGATCTACTGTAATTTTCATACACAACCATCTCAAGTGAAAAAAAAAAAAACCCAGTGGGGGCAGTTCTTTGGGCAAAAGTGGCTTGTTGATGCCAGAGGTCAGAGGATCATGGCCAGACTGGTTCGAGCTGAAAGGAAATGCAACAGTACTGTAACTCAAATAACACCTTGTTGCAAATAAGGTATGTCAAGAAGCATCTCTGAACACACAACACACCGAAACTTGAAGCAGATGTAGCAGCAGAAGACCACACCTGTTGTCCCTTCTGTCAGCTAAGAACAGGAAACCAAGGCTACAATTCACATGGGCTCACCAAAATCAGACAACAAAAGATTGGAAACATATTGCCTGGTTGGATAAGTCTCGATTTCTGCTATGACATTTGGATGGTAGGGTGAGAATTGGGTTTAAACAACATGAAAGCATGTATTAATGGTTCAGGCCATAGATGGTGGTGTAATGGTGTGGGGGAGATTTTCTTGCCACACTTTGGGCTCCAATTAAGCATGGGGAAGATTTTACAGCCTACCTGAGTATTGTGGCTGACCATGGCCATCCCTTTATGACTACAGGATAACGCATCAAGTCACAAAGCTAAAATCATCTCAAACTGGTTTCTTGAACATGACCGTGAGTTCACTGTACTCCTTAATGGCCTTTACAATCACCAGATCTCAATCCAATAGAGCAACTATTGGGATGTGATGGAATGGAAGATTTGCCTCATGGACTGTGCAGGAACTGTGTGAAGATTTCATGTCAATATGGATCGGAATCTCTAAGGAATGTTTCCAAGACCTTGTTCAATCTTTGCCATGAGTAATTAAAGTTGTTCTGAAGGCAAAAATACTGTCCATCACAGTAACTTGTGTGCCTAATGAATTGGCCAGTAGGTGTAAGTCTGCTGTATATAATTGACTTTAAACTGTTGAAATCTTTCACAGAAGTTTGTGATTCATTTTTGCTTTCATCTCCATTTTCAGCAAATGGTTTCCACCTCAGAGCCAAAGAGCAGAGATGATTTTCTGAAATGTATGTACACACACACACACACACACACACACACACACACACACACACACACAAATACAAAACTGAAACTTGTGTGTCTTTTATTTTAGACTACTGTTATCTGACACTGGATCCCAACACAGCGCATAAATTACTCGTTCTGTCTGAAAAGAACAGAGTGGCGTCAAGCAGCTGTATTCTGCATATGTACTATGATCATCCAGAGAGATTTGACTCCTGTTATCAGGTGTTGTGTAAGGAGGGTGTGAGTGGGCGCTGTTACTGGGAGGTAGAGTGGAGCTGTCAGACTGTCGTGTTCATCTCAGTTTCATATAAAGTGATCAGGAGAAAAGGACAGGGTAAAGAGTGCGAGTTTGGATGCAACAATCAGTCTTGGAGTCTGTGTTGTTCTTCCTCATCTGTCTACTTCTATCACGATGACCTTAAAACTGATCTCAAAGTTTCATCATCCCCCAGAATAGGAGTGTATGTGGACCACAGTGCAGGGAATCTGTCCTTCTACAGAGCCTCCGATGCGATGAGTCTCATCCACAGTGTCCACACCACATTCACTCAGCCGCTGTATGCTGGGTTTGGGGTTTATGGAGGAGCTGTGAGGTTGTGTGATGCCAAATAACAGTGAACCAAAAAGTCCTGCATGTTTCCTTATAATTCTGCAATTTCTAATTGAAACATTAAAGCACTGGGTTTAGACTTTGGGAAACATTTTTTTGTGATATCTACTGTGTATCAAGTAAACTCTATGATGTGAAATATTTTCAAAAGATTATTCTTAAAAAGAAAAAAAGTGCTGATTAATTAAAAACTAACGTTTTTAATTGAATTGTATGTAGAAATGCATGTTTTTTTTAAATTAGCTACTAATTCTGTGTAAAAAAGAAAGAAGCTAATTACAAATTCTAAGCCATTGAAATGAAAGTGAAAGAGATTTTTTTTTCGCACACACAAATTATCCATCAAAATCACATAACTGTAACACAAATACCTTTACAGTATATTACAGTTGCATTAGGCTGCATTAAAAAAAAAATCTCCATCAAGAGGATTTTTTTTTTTTTTTAAAGGCTACTGATTTTGAGTTTAAGGTATTGGATCCGTCCCACAGTGTTTGACTGATGATACTTATAGTTAGTAATTTAGTAACCAGTATTAGGATCACACCAGTAACGGAAACTTTAAAGCACTTTTGTAAGTCGCTCTGGATGAGAGTGTCTGCCAAATGCCTAAATGTAAATGTAAATTTCATTATTTCGTTTGGAATTTGTGTCTGTAAAATAACGTATAAAATAAAATAATGATAGTCACATTATATGATTGTGTGATATAACTGTATTACATGATGTGCTTGTACTGTAACACATATAAATTGTTTCAGCATGAAAACAATAAATGTATACACACACACACACACACACACACACACAAGTGTCAAAAGCTGGTTGTGGAGACTTTGATTTCTGTGGAGGGGAGAAAACAAACAAGCAACCAAACAAATCCAATAACAGCATGCCCTGCTATGTTTCAGTCGTATTTTACCACCATATCGAAAATAGGAGTCAGGTGGGCTTGATACACTGAGAGACTAGTCTCTTAAAGCATACAGTACTGACGTCACTGACGTGAGTTGTCATTTAAACTGACAATGGTTGTCTTTTTGAGATACAGGGACAATGTTGGCTGACTTCAAGCAGAGAGGGATGATGGCTTGTTGTATGGCTACAGGCAGAGACGCATATTCTGACCCACAGTGTTCACAAGAAAACTGATGAAGAAGCTTTGATGTAGATCTTTGGAAAATGGCCAAGGTGGAAATGGCTGGAACAGGTAAGCAGGCTGCTATGTGGTGCACCTTCAAAGACAGTGTTTCAAAGGATTTCAGATGGAATAAAAACTTTTGGTAAGTCTAGAGAATCATTAGGCAGAACAACAAAGAGGGAGATAAGTACAATTGTACAGTTTGGTCAATAAAGCTTTCCTGTGGATGCCTTAAGTGCTTTAAAGCATAGAGATGATTAAATATACAGTATAACAATTTATGACAATCTATAGAATATGAAAGTAATTAAAATAAATGTAATAGGTGTCTGTTGCCATTATATAATATAATTTCCACACACACACACACACACACACACACTATGAGAGAGAGGTACTTCCCCTTCTCTCACTTTGCTTATATACACTGAAGATTACTGCGCTCACACAAAATGTATATGTTGCTGGACGGATGTTTCCTGTCCTTTTCTCTAAAGCTGGCGTGTTGAAATCATGAATCTCCCACCTTGTTAACTTCCCCTTCAAGAAGAACATGTTGCTCTAGCAGTTACCTTGCAAGCCCTTCTATCATCACTATAACTGCTAAGTAGCACCTTAAACTGGGACAATTTGACACATACTGCATACACAAGCATTTTCTTTACCATATAAGGTTATTCATTCAAATTTTCTACCACATATCCCTTCTTTTGTCCTTAAAGGACAACATAATTTCAAAATTGTAAGCATATTTACATAGTAATACTCCAACATACATCAAATATAACCTCTCCTCAAGGTTTTCAGTTATGATCTCATACTGTTAGGTATGTCATAATAGATTATATTATTGGGAGAGAGAGACTCTCTACATCTAAGCAAAGAACATGAAAATTATCAAAAAAGGTTGTTTCGAGATGCAGTCCTCAATATTTTCTAACTAAACTTTGTCTTCTTCTGTGTCTGATTCAAGTAACTTGCACAGGAATGATCTTAGTTTTACACTAAGCCTGTGCTTTTTAGGAAGAAATAGTCTCACTACTTTCTCAGGACTGCTCATTAACTACTTTTTATCTACCTACATGGTGAACTGTTATCCTTCTTGACGCTTAGGTGTTCAGAATGCGGGCATGCCCAATCAGCACTTGTCCCACCTTCACGAGGTTTCACAACACTGTCAGGGACAGCTTTGCTGCCACTAGCCTACTTAGTTGAATCTGGCTCTTGAACTCGCTTGCAATAACTGCTGTGTATCCAGGTAGCTCTCTCTTGTTGTGTCGTCAACAAGATCTGCAACTGTCCTTGCCAGCTTTTTGCTCTTCCTCCTGAAATCTTTCACCCCAATCCAATCTCCTGACTTCAGGTCACGAAGATCAGTCTGCTTAGGTTCTGGTAGGGCATCTTTGACCTGTTTGTGGACTACAGACAAAGGCTCATGCAGTAATTAAGCATTTCATCTTCACGCTGTCCTGTGAAAACCCTTAGGGTGGTGGAAGGACCAATTCCCGTATTAGGAGGTCACTGCCAATTTTCTCTGGAATGCCCCATCTAGGGATAATTTCTGCTAATGCTACTGCACTTGCATCTTGTTTGGATTTTGGAAATGCCTCAGTCCATTTTGAAAACATGTCTACAATCACTAGACAGTACCTTTTCCCTTTTCAGGGTGTTAGTTCAATGAAATCCATTTGTAAGTGTTGAAATGGTCATCCAGGTGGAGGATGTGCACTTTGAACTGTCTTGTTACCATGCCCTATATTGTGCTTTGCGCAGATGACACACTATTCACAAAATTTTTGGGAGTAAATAATGAAACCGTTTGTAAACCAGTACCTTGAAATACTATTATACTTTTGTACTTTTGACACATGGTCTAGACCGTGGGTTCAATTTCGCATATTATGGAAACAGCATCTTAGGCAGACATGGTTTCTGATTGGAGCCATACCATACCCCATCCTTGAACTCATAGCCTGCCTTTCTACAGGCCTTTCTTTCTTCAGGTGTGGTCGAAGTCTGCAACTATCTAATATCAGCTGTGGGAGTAAGACTATTAGACACAAACATAGTGTGTTTATATAAAAAACAAAGTGTGGTAGACGCTCTTGCAGTTGCATCTCCTTTAGCGTTTCCTTGTGAAACAGGATCAGTTTTGTTAATGTGAGCTTCATATTTACATACTGCAATAGCTTTAAGCAAAAGAATAGCATCAAGTAATGCAGATATCAGGACATGGTGTGTGATAGGTTTTCCTGAGGATCTCAAAAATCCTCTATGTTTTCAAAGAGTCCCAAAATCAAACACTACTAACTACATATCGATTGTCAGTGTATACTATGACGCTTCAGTCAGTGCTATGAGCTCTACTGCCTGTGCAGAGAGATTAGATGGCATTCTAGAGGTTCCACTATTAAGATATAATGCTGTGTTACTACTGCAAACCCCACATGGTTCTGTCCTGTTTCTGCATCTCTGGATGCTGATCCATCTACAAACAATTTCAGATCTGGATTTTAAAGCGGTGTTTCCTGTAGATTCTGGTCTCGAGCTACAAATTTTATTAATCACATCAACTCAGTTATGTGGTTCCCCATCAGCTTCTTGCTGTAGTCATGTGTGCTGTTTATTCCTCCAGAAGCAATTGAGATACAGCGTGTGGAACCAAGAGAGTGAGCTCACTATATTTTACTGTATTACATGCCGCATTTTACTGCTTTTTCTGCAAACACAACAGATCTTAAACACATGGGCAGCCCTGCAGCCATAGAGTTTCCGTTTGTGTTCATTCAGTTTTTTCTAATTTAGCATAAAAATAGACTACTACTGGTCTAAGCTTTTTCCCATGATCTTGGAGAAGAATAGAGGACTCACAAACAGTTTTTCATCTACAGCCTGGGTAAATGGTCTGTTTGGATCTGGTAAACCTAGTGTGGGGGTGGTTTGTAAGGCCTTTTTCAAATCCATGAATGCATGTTTTGCTTCTGTTGTCCAACTAAGTGCTCTGTGGTCCAGTAGAACCTTACTATGAGCTATTGCACAACCACCCAGTTAAGTCACATGCTGTAAGCATCTGCCCTAAGGCTATAGCTGACCATTGGGTCAGTGATTGGGACCCAGTCCCTTTGCTTCACAACATTTAGCACCCAAGGACCAATTTCCTTCCACTTAGTCTGGCATGGTTTAGTCAGGGAGATGTGTGGACATGATTGCCACATGGTGTATGAGTGTGGCTTACCTGCATTAACCATAACTAGGTGCAAAAATGTGCATTCCACACTAATTTCTTTAGCAATAACACTTCCTGTTTTTCTGTGTTCTCTAAACTATTCTGACTCATACTCAATGTCTGGCCCTCCTTTGTGAACATGTTCTGTGCTGTGCAATGCCTCAGGCATCATATAGGTTGTGTTCAGCGGATTAGTGAGAGAATGTGCCTTGTCCATAAGTATCTGATTTACTTCTTCTGCAGCAGCGTCACACAGCTTCCACTCATATACATAAGTTAAACTGCTTGGGTCATATTTTATACAGCGGAAATCAGCGTTACTGGGGTAGGTTAAACCTCTGTAATCGAGATATTTAGTTTACACATTAGATCTTTTCCCAGGAGATTCACTGGACAACAGTCAGAGATTATAAAAGAAAATTTAAATGGCCTTTGGCCCTCTAATTCACAATTTAGTGGTATCAGGAACTGCTCGATGACTCTGATCCCTGACGACCCTAGAGTGCAGGTTCATTTATGCAGGTTCTTTTAAAACATTGTTTTGCCCTCTGTTACTTTGATTTAAAATGATTGGTTAAGCTGTCTTTGCTTACTGCTCTTCTAAATACTGATCACAGACTGTTTCAGCTTCTACACCTTCTTCTTCTTCTATTGGATTCTCTGCTAGAATTTCCTCTGCTCCTCCTTCAGCTCACTCTGTACTCTGGGTATTAATAATGTGTGGGGGGAATATTAATGACAGATGAAAGTTGAAAGTTTACAGTCCTGTGTGTAATTGTAATTGTAATAATAATAAACAATAATACTATCTATCTATCTATCTATCTATCTATCTATCTATCTATCATTATTATTATTATTATTATAAAAAAAAGGAAAAAAAATAGATAGCATCATTCTTTTATGATACCGGTGCCAAATCGTTTCTTTAAAATGGTACTGGTGCCCCCCAAAAAAAGTCAATCCACATAACATTACATTAATGAAGGCTTTTGTTTTCAATGGGAGAAAAAAATCTAAATCAAAATAATTAAATTAATAAACATTTATTGAAAATCTTACATTTAATGGTTTATAAATACTTACTAACACAAGCACAAGCTACATGTACAATGAAATTCTTAGTTTGGGGATTATGCAGTAAAAAATAAAATAATAATTTATAAAATAAATTTAAAAATAAAATAAACAGCAATGTTTAAAATTGTGCAGCACTGGCCATAATGTGAGATCGTGTAAAATGTGACACCATTTCTGTTTCGAACGTGTCACAGAATACAATAGTCCACAAAATCATGAAGCATCTCTCTCTCTCTCTCTCTCTCTCCATAGCTGTCCATTCCCTCTGTCTAGGAACACAAACGGAAACAGAAAGTTACACCTAAGGATTTCAGATGAAAGGAAAGTGATCTCTGAGTGCATTTTCTCTTTCTTGCCTAAGTGAATAGAAATGTCAGGCTTGGAAAGGGCAGTTAACATTCAGTTTTTTCAGTTTTAGGTTAGGAAGCTGTAATGTAACAGGAAAGCTGGTTTAGTAAATATGAAGTCCACTTTCATTTTCAGATACTCAGGTACAAAAGTCGGTCGGCACGGTGGTGTAGTGGTTATCACTGTCACCTTGCACTTCCAGGATCCAGGTTGATTCCTGACCAGGCTTGATTCCTGTCTCTGTGTGCATGGAGTTTGCATGTTCTCTCCATGCTTGGTGGTTTTCCTCCAGGTACTCCGGTTTCTTCCCACAGTCCAAAATATTTGCAGGTTCTCAGGGGTTCCCAAATTGCCCGCAGTGTGTGTATGTGTGTGTGCTCTGCAACGGATTGGCACCCTGTCCAGGGTGTACCCTGCCAGGGATAGGCTCCAGGTCCCCGTGACCCGGATTACAGGATAAAGTGGTATAGAAGATGAGTGAGGTACAAAAGTCTTCGTAGGAATTTCAGGTCTGAACCATTGTGTGACTGCAGCCATCAGAGAATCAGAGAAGCAGACCACACAAACCTCCATGCAACGAGATCTCCAACAGGCAGGACTAACTATAACAGCATATCCTTTTGTTACAATTTCAAAAAACCTCACAAATAATTCACTCCTACCACACAGGATTTTGTGCGTCATGCTAAGCTGTGAAAGGTTTAGAGCACACCACTAGGATTATAGAGGAACTACTGTTGTCCACAAGTTACAACTTGCCTGCAAAACAAGAGGCCTACTTTTTCCCCCTAATGACAACAGTGTTAAAAGTCATTGACTTCCTCCCTGGACCTCAAATAGTCACTTTATTCTCTTGTTTAAGGTCACACTGTAAATGTACAGACAAAATATGTGATATTAAAACAATAATCTAAAAACATTGTGTCCCAGGGTTACATCACTTTATAATATGAAGATTAGGGGGAAAAAATAACAGCACTGTCACGAACGGGGTGTTGCGGCAGGTGTTGAACGCCGTGGGCGGAAGGAGCAGGCATAGAGGCAGAGGGGTTATGT
>JAOTRS010034532.1:0-10191 GCA_028565755.1 Dinotopterus cunningtoni
CTGTCTGGCCATATGTGGAAAATTTTTTTAAAACATGTCCGTACCCTTCTTGCTGAATCTCGAATTAATTGTGATTAACCACATTTTTTGGAAAGCTAAGTTAATTTTCATTTGCCACAATCAGGCCTGATTACTGCCAGACCTGTTGAATCAAAGAAAAAAACTTAAATAGAACCTGTCTGACAAAGTGAAGCATGCTAAATCTATCATGCTAAAAATCTCGAAAACAAGACAACATGCTGCGATCTAAAGAATTTGTTAAGGCTTTGTTTTTTGGGGTTTTTTTTCCCTTTAATAAATGAAATCATCATTTAAAAACTGCATTATGTATTCACTCGGATATCTATTTGATGATCTGAATCATTTCAGTGAAAAATGTGCAAAAGAAAATAATAAGCACTCTAGTTGTCTTTAAATTAATAATTGCCATGCTATTTCTTACCCATGTTTTTGCAATGTGATCTACACTGTTTTTAGACCTAGACTCTAATTGCATCGGTGTTGTTTGCATCTCTCTGAGCACCCTCATAATGCCCCTTTTGTTCCTCAGTGTAATGCAGCCTTCACCAGCATCACTGTAGCGTACAATCGGTTGAAGGTCTAAGTGTAGAGTCTAACCGTGTGGGAGAAACCCTATACCTCAAACTCCACCCATGAACGTGTTGCAGGGGTTTGTGTGTCTTTTTTCTGACGTCAAATGCTACATCATAACGTTGCCTGATTCTGGATGCCATCCAAATGTTTTAATTTTTAACGTATCCGTGCAATCAACAATGCTTGTATGGATGTTTCTGTTTGTAGAGCTTTGTTTTGAGCCTAGTTATCATATTTTTCTCAGTACATTTGGCTACACTTGTCAGCCATAATACTGTCATGAAAAGAAACCACCTGCGAAATGTTGTTTAGATTCTGTTTTTGCCATCCAAACAGCTCTGATGTGGGATCTGACACCAGGGTTTCCCAGCAGAACGTTGCACAGAGCATCATGCTGCATCAGTCGACTTTTTATAGTGCATCCTGGTGCCATCTCTTCCCCTGATAAGCAACACAGGTTTGTCCACCTCATGTAAAAATATAAAACGTGATTCATCGGACAAGGGAACTCTCTTTCCACTGCTCTAGTTGTGTTCCAGTTCTGATGCTCTTGCGCCCATTGTAGTAGGACACAGGTCGGTATGGGCACTCTGACCTGTCTAGTCTGATGCACTTTGTGTTCTGACACCTTCATTAACCATCATTAACTTTTTCAGCAAGTCGTGCTTCACTAGCTCTTCAGCGGGATCCGATCAGATGACTCTGTCGCCAGTTCATCAGTCGTTCCTCCTTGGACCAGGAACACCCTACAAGACCTGCTGTTTTAAAGACCCAGTCGTCTAGCAATAATAAATTGGAGCTTGTCAGAGTCGCTCAGAAACCTTAAGCTTGCCCAGTTTTTCTGCTTTCAACACATCAACTATGAGAGGTGACTCTTCACCTGCTACCTAAAATATCCCTTAGTCGATATTGTAATAAGTTAATCCATTTTATTCCCTTCATATATCACAGGGTTTAACGTTATGGGTAATCAATGTACTGTACGTTCAGCTTGAAATTGTGTCACATTATGATTAGACAACTTGGGCCACAAAGGAGTGCATGCTTAGTTAGCCAATTAGGTAATATGTATCCATATTTAATATTTATCCATATTTTATATATTTAACATTTTATCCAAAAAGCTAAGAATTTATGCTGTATGTACTGCAGTCCAAAGGCCTGAGACCACATTGAATTTAAGTCTAGAACAACAACAAAAAGAGGGAAATGTGCAATATTTTGATCATTCGATATTCTGCACTGTTTTTACGTCCTTATAAAATGTATGGAAATTTGTGAACCTGATGACGTTAACTGCTTTGGACCAAAGTAGATTTTCTGTGAGTCTTATCCCTTCCATTAAGGCTGATGATGCCTTGATGAATTCGATCTAATGTGGGTCAAAACAAACTTTTAGTTTAGTTTTTCAGCTCGAGTGCAAACTGTCATTAAAGCACATAGGTGGCAGTCCGAACAAAACTTAAAATTCATGTAAATATTTTTAAGATTCTAGTTTTCTGATAGATTTCAAATTATTGTTGATATCATTTATGATAAATTGCAAAGAAATGCCAAACAAGCAGTTTCACTGGAGAGGACTTCACTACATGTACTTTCTTTCTTCTTCTTTTGTTTGAAATGCACCTTGCATTTGTATGTAAATGCCACAGATATCCATAACCTTTATAAATCATAATTATATACTTTTTTTAACCAATGGGTACCTTTTAGATGTCTCCAGACCCCCGTATGGTAGCTTCAAATAGCACAACCACAGGCTAATTGGTTAGTTTCACTAGAACCAAATCAGTAGATTAAAAGGATTAATAAAAGATCACATTTGACTGACTCCACAGGACTGACTCCAGTAACTCCA
The DNA here is from genome assembly GCA_028565755.1 of Dinotopterus cunningtoni. Taxonomy (NCBI): domain Eukaryota; kingdom Metazoa; phylum Chordata; class Actinopteri; order Siluriformes; family Clariidae; genus Dinotopterus; species Dinotopterus cunningtoni. The sequence goes on from JAOTRS010034532.1 coordinate 2,453, forward strand.
TGTGCATTAAGCCATATACACTAAAAAGATACAGTATGCACAGTTTATCCCTGTAAATTAGGTATACATATCCATGCCTAATAAAGTGCCCTGTAGATGTGACACCCTGGTCATTCAGTGCATTCAGGTCGTCAGCTGACTTAATTTAATTGCCACATAACATTGCTGAGCCTAGACCTGAGCAACTGAAGCTTGTACAGTGGCCACTATGCATGATGTGTGCATCGCCTCATGTTCTTCCCCTCTTACTCCGAAAAGCCATTGTCTGAAATAGGGTCACCACATGACCTTTTTCCATTAGTCCAAAGTCCAAGTCTTTCCACATTGAAGCATTTTTTTTCCCTATGATCCTCATTAACAAGTGCTTTTTTTATTTGATCTCTACTATAGAGTGTTTATGATGCAACTGCACCAAGCGTTTAAGTGATCGCTGATCTTTGCTTGATGCAGGCCAATTATATGACCCTTCTGATCATGTAGCTACATCCAAGCCTTACATCACCAAGTGCAATGCAAAGCATCGGATGCAGTGGTGTAAAGCATGCGACCATTGGACTCTAGAACAGTGGAGACGTGGTCTCTGGAGTGACAAATCACGCCTCTCTGTCTGGCAATCTGATGGATCTGTCTAGTGGTTGCCAGGAGAACGGTACTTGTCTGATTGCATTGTGCCAAGTTGTAAGCCAAGTTTGGTGGAGGGGGGATTATTATGTGGAGTTGTTTTTCAGGAGTTGGGCTCGGCCACTTACTTCCAGTGAAAGGAACTATTAATGCTTCAGCATACCAAAACAATTTAGGACAATTTCATGCTTTCAACTTTGTGGGAAAAGTTTGGGGATGGTCCCTTTCTGTTCTGACATGACTGCGCACCTGTGCACAAAGCAAAGTCCATAAAGACATGGATGAGCGAGTTGCGAGCCAGACCCTCTCGTCCAACATCAGTGTCTGACCTCACAAATGCGCTTCTGGAAGAATGGTCAAGAATTCCCATAAACACACTCCTAAACCCTATAGAAAGCCTTCTCAGAAGAGTTGAAGCTGTTATACCTGCAAAAGGGGCGGGGCCAACAATATATTGGATTACGAATTGGATGTTATTCAAGTTCATATGCATGTGAAGGCAGGCGAGCAAATACTTTTGGCAATATACAGTAGTGTATGTTTATATATAGAAATTTAATCTTGTATTGTACGAAAAATGTGTAGTATACCAGTTTTGCTATTGTCAGGAACCTATTAACAGGCTGAGGTTTGTGTGTCACTGATGTGAGATTAGCTTCCTGTGTAGAACTGACACTTGAGCTCATGCTTCCTGCTCTCAGGCAACATCATTCTCATTAAAGTTTCAGTTTCTTGATGTTAGAGCACAGACAGACGGTGTTTGGTCACCAGTGATCGCATTCATGTCTGGCCTGCAAACTGTGTTTACCCCACTAAGCCGTGAAAGCCGTTCGAGATGGACTCTTAGTGGACACCTGGAGTGGAACAGTGTATCTACAAAGCTTGATGCACACATACTGTGGAAGCTGCATGTTATGGTGACGGTTTAGATAAACAGGTTTACTATAAACGTGGGTAGTCTCTTGACTAGTCAAGGAACCCATGATTCAAAGTTCGTGTGATGGAGAAGAGTGTTGGTTTTCTGTCTTACTCTGATTGATTGTCATTTGATTCAAGGTTTAATACAACTTTCTGTTCTATTGGAATTCACTGATAGACAAAAACATGTCTGCATTATTACCATCCAGTGTCTTTTAAACATCTGGAACAGGAAAGACTTTGAAGGAAATCCTTCAAAAGTTAAGCTTTTATTTGTCACATATCCCAGGATCACCCCATGATCCAGTTAAGTCAAGGGCCCCAAAACAGCAACCTGGTGGAGCTGGGGCTTGAACCACCGACCTTCCGATCAGTAACCCAGAACCTTAACCATCTTAGCCACCATTGCCCCTAAGGTCACTTTTAAAAAAAAAAAAAAAGATTAATTAAGCAAATGTGTTGGGCCTCTGAGTGGCGCAGTGGTAAAGTGTTTGCCCTATCATCCGGAGATCGTGAGTTTGATTCCCGGGTGATGCTGTAACCTCTCGCAGCCGGAGGTCTCGAGAGAGCTAAATTGGCCGAGCTCTCTCAGAGGGGAGGGATGAGAGGTACTTAGTGCTCCCACGTTAATCACGGCTCTACGCCATTCGGGGCGACTTTGAGCTCGTGCATGCGGAGGAAGTGGATAGCACTGTCCTTCGAGTGTGTTACGCCGCCCCAACGGTGAGCGTGAGCGAGCAGTTCGAAAAAAAGAGGTCGGCTGGTGTCACGTGGTTCGGAGGAAACACATGACAGCCCTCGGCCCTCCTGGCTGAATGGTAGTAAGTAGCCTTAATGTGGGAGCCCCCCCTAGTGACGGGAGGGAATTGGACACGACTAAATTAGGGAGAAAATCGGGAAAATGTTTTTTTTTTTTTTAAATAATTAAGCAAATGTGTTAGTGTTCCTTTGCCTCACAATCATTATAAGTTAATATCATCGCTATATTTTGCAGTATAACGGCTTGTATGAAGGTTTCAAACGTGCTGCTGAATTTTTTGAAATATAATTAACATCTCTCTGGCTTTCTCTTGTCGGACTGAATACCATTTTCTCTGTTTCTTTCCTTTTATACAGATCACCAAATCAGTGCCATCTCAAAAAAGATGTCGTGGTTGAAAAGTTTTTCAATAATTTACACGCTATCTTTTACATAGTATGAAAAAAAAAGTTTATCAGGAAGAGAATTTGAAGTTTAAGTTAAAATCATTTATTATATCAACTCATGTCATGTCATGTCAAAGCACACTAAAAGACATATGAAAGAAAGTCTAAAATCTTTGAGTTTTTTTTTTTTTTTTTTTTTAATCCCCTAATCCTAATTACAATGCTTTAGAATGCTGACGTGTAGCCTGCAGTGGTGTGGGTTCCAGCATGGTAACACACACCAGCTCTCAGGCTTCCATTACATCTTTAAAAGAGGAAACAAAGGACTTGAAACACTACCACACAAACTGCCATGTTGTTGTGAGGCTTTTCAGTCGGTTAAGGACCGATGACTAGACTTGTGTTATAATCTTCAACACCAATCAAGTAATAAAGGACAAATACGAATCCATTTGAGACAGCAATGGCGAACTGATATTCGCCATTGTTAAGCAAATATTTCACAATTTTAAGGCATGGGTGCGAGCCACAGATCAAAGCAATACAGTCCGATTGAGGTCTAGTCTTGTTAGGGATGAATGTAAAGATGTGATCCATATAGTATGTTCCATTTCTCTTCTTCTCCTGAGCTGATGAATGCAGAACAAATGACCAAAAGTCAAGGGCGTGTCATCTCTGTACCACTCCCAGTAATCTAGACGGGGGCTCCAGATTTAATAAAACATGCATCTCCTTGAGCTTAGGATCCGCAGAAACCACCGGGCTTAACTCACTCTCTTAATGTTTTTGTTTCGTCTGCGACGCAGGAAGCCTGGAAGGCAACGCTTCTCTGAGGGAGAGCTTGGTTCTGGCAAACCAGCAGCTTGCTTCCTGTAAAGCAGAGAAAAAGACAATCAGATTAAAGGGTTTAACCTGTAACACCCCACTCTGTATCTGTCTGTAATGTGGTTTAACCCAAAGTGGGCGTGGCTTTAATTTTGTTTATATTCCGTATACAGGGTCATGGGGGCCTTGCTAAACCAGACTGAATTTGCATTTGACTCTTGTCAAAGCAGAATCCTTGTCAAAACCATGTCATAAGCTATAACACACTCAAGATCTCTTTGAATACAATAACAAGAGACTTTAAACAGTACTTAATTTCCTGGACTGTCTCAGTACCTTCTCTTTTACAGAAGAAGATCCAAGATGTAGCTAGTGCTGTGGTTTTCTCAGTCAGAAATCATATCTGCTAGTCAAAGCATTTACATTATTGCATTTGGCACACACCCTTATCCAAGGTGACTTACACCTTTAGAGCATTATACATCTGAGCAGTTGGCACTTAAGGGCCTTGGTCAAGGGCTCAACAGTGGCAACATGGTGGTCATGGGGTTTGAACCTAGGCCTTAACCACTGAGCTACCCCTGACATCCTCCTAAAACATCCTCCTAGGCTGAAGCAACCCCTATCTTGAAATTTGTCAATTGGGAAAATCTATATCGCCACCATTAACACACCTTCAGGCAATGACAGCCAATGCTGGGCGCACCTTTGGTCAACACTGACATAAAGCCAGTGCTGGCCTGATGCTGGCTGGTTTGGTCTAAAATTATCTTTTTGCTAACCCTGACTCAAACGTGTATAGAAAATGGTTATGTCAGATCAGCATCGGCTTGCTATCTCTCTAGGTTCCCCACCAGGTTCTGGACCCTTGCAGGGAAAGCCTCACCTTGGAGCTGCAGCTGCTGCAGCTGCTTCCCTGCGTCGCACTTGCCGCATCAACCGTAACATGTGACAGATCTGCCGCAGGGTCATATTTGGTGCGTGATTGGCAAGAGTGGGTGGGGGTGCCCCCCGGGGTCCGTGATATCCCATCATGTCTGCTCCACCAGGACCTCTACCGAAGAAACCAAACTGCTGGACCCGGCGGCCGCCGTAGCAGGAAGCACACTGTAGCAAGGTGTCAAAGACATGCAGAAAATTAATTGCGTATGTATGCAGAGCCCAACTGACTTCAGCTAGTACGGTAATTCATTATCTGTTTTCTGTGAAACTGAAACTCTCACTCATTCACAAACACAAACACACACTTGGGCCTGTCAGAATACAGCAAGCTCACGTCAGTACGAAAGGCTCTATTACATACACGACACCTGATCAGTACAGAGCAGTGAAGAAGGAAATCACATCGCACAGGGTAAAAAACAACTCGGTTCAGCTAGACCAGGGGTGGCGAACCTGTTTGCCATAATGAGGCAACAAAAAAACTTTATAACTGCAAAGAGCCACACAACAGATGTGCAAACAACAGTATCACAACTTATACACCTAATTACATAACACGATAGTTTTCATGGATTTAAATAAGCCTACTCCTTTTATGTCTCTGAATGCTTGGGGAATTTTCGGAAAAGCTGAGTTTGCTTTTGCAGAATGGCTTTCTGTTTCTTTCAACCAAAAATATAAATCCTCCCATTCAGGTAAAAATGTTCTGTGCTCATCTTCATATTTGCGCTTAGCTGTATGCTTCCCTGACTCTGCCATGATGATTGAAAGGCTACTTACGAACTTCATGTCAATCGTGTTAGTCAACTGTCTAACGTATGTTAAATCGCGCGAGAGGTTGTGTAAAAAAAATTTTTTTTAATAATACGTATTAAAAATTCAAATTAAATTCGGCAATTACATTTAAATACATACCCCTTTAATGCAAAATTATGTTTTGACATTTTAAAAATAAATTGTTGTAAACACAGAGCATGTGGATAGATTGAAGAGCCGCGGAAGAGCCGCGGAAGAGCAGCGGAAGAGCAGCGGAAGAGCCGCGGAAGAGCCGCAAGCGGCTCGTAAGCCGCGGGTTTGCCACCCCTGAGCTAGACTATAGCAAAGTGCCTGGCTTCTAAATATTCATAAATACAATTTAGCTTTTATAATATATTTATTTAGTAAAATTTAGGACAAATCTAATGCATGTCATGCGTGATGTTATGACTTTGAGATTTCTTATTCACTATAAGAATCTCAAAGAATTGTGATTTAATATATATAAATAAAATAAAATATTTCTTATAATAAACATTTAATATTTTATATAAATATATAAATAAAATACATTTTGTAATTAATAATAATAAATTAGGAGTTTTTAATTTTAAATCAAATATTTCAGTGTTATGTTTAGCAAATATTATAAGATTAAAGTACTTATAATAAATCAATTCATTTAAAGAATTTATCACATTAACAAAACAATGGCAAATTATACTGTAGGTCTATGACAGTAATTGGAGAAAATTGAAAATATAATTAAGATCAGAACAGCCCCAGGAACCAAGTTTTTAAAGCAATTTAATGTTAATTCCATTGATTAAAAATAACATTTATTAGTTTATTATGAAGCTTTATCTTCATCAAGATAAAAGAAGGTAATTATTCAGTACTCATTACACTTACCGGGACAACGGTGGCCATCGTGGGAGTCCCTGTTCTAGATTGATGCTCTTCTCTCGGTTACGCTCAGCTTCTGCCCACTTTGTATCTGGAACTCTGGACTCAGTTTCATGCCTAGCACATCTACACCTCTCAACATCCATGTGACACAGCCCATGCCCCACCCCTTTTGCCTACATCACCAGGTGACTTCACTCTCTCGTCCTTGGCCACACCCAACGCACTGAAAAACGATGGTGTCAATTATTAAAGGACCTTCATTCTGTTAATTATTCACACTCCCTTTGTCCCCTGCAGGTAAATTTAGATGTCCACAGGGGAGGAACAAAGCAGTCTTCTGGGAAGCTGAAATGAATGACATCCTTTGGTTAGGGATAAATTACATGTACAATGTTGTCTTACTCAATGAGGTGGCCATAACCAACAGGTTCGAGCTGGACACAAGTGGTTTGCTAAATGAAGTGATAATTGTGTCACAATATCAGATTATTGCTTCTTTTATTTAAAATAACCCAGATGTTTATATGTGTATTTATCATTTAGATTGCATACATGCAACATACTTTTCAGAAATCAATGCTTTAATACCCAATGAGTGATTCAGCGTCTAAAGTGTCAAGAATAATCAGTTTAAACAGAATTAATGAGAACAAAACCAAGACACTGCAAGACTTACACTACCTCCTCTGGAATATTTTTAAAAGGCAAATACTTCATAAATTGTACATTTTATAATGCATATGCATCAGCAGTGCTAAGTCTTCCTGCTTTGTCAAGATGGGTCATTTGTAATTTTTGTGGATCTTTTATTGATTCACGAAATGTTTATTATTATTATAAATTATGGGTTAATAAGAAGAAATTAATAAGGAATTAATCATTTTACTGGATGGACTTCCTGGTAAATAGATATAATTTTCAAGTTGCAAGACCATCAGGAACGACTATGTACCCTATGTCAATTTGCACCATATTGTGTAATTAAAACTACCAAACTAAAACTACCATAGCTATCAGTCTGGTTTACGAGACTACACTGAGGATGGCAAGACAAGCAGTTGGGAAGGAGCAGAGGTTTGTGAAGATTGGAATGAGTTTTGTGATTAGAGTCCCCTTAGACCTCTGTAACTCTCAATTCCATTATTAATAAAAACCCAAGTGTTTGATTGGAGAAGGCATCACTACCTTAGTTTACCACAACTACGAGGTGGTATCAAAAGGTTTCGAGATTAGCTCTGTTTACAAGAAAATACTTTAGTATCTATGATTCCGACATTTTTGAGGGTTCAGCTCGTTCAAGGCCTTCCTGATTTTTTTTGCCCAGATTTGCCCAGTTTCACACATAACTTCACATTCACTCTTTGTTCTAAATTTTTGTCCATGATAAAATAGCAGACATGGTGAGCATAGCACCAGTTGCACAGCTCCCAATGTACACAGGACAATGTCTTTTGGCACACTGACTTATGAAAGGCGGCACTCCCTGAGAGCCTTGTGCTTGCCATCTGTTGGTGTGTTACAAAACTCGTCTCAAAACTTTTTGATACCGCTTCATATCACAGGGAGATTATGAGTTTAAATATTGAAGATGCCTTGGCCAACCAGGAGTCCAAAAAATTCTA
>JAOTRS010034587.1:0-10189 GCA_028565755.1 Dinotopterus cunningtoni
TCACGTGACGCTCGGCGTCAAAACAAGAAGTGCATGCGTGATACATGATACTCGGTGCTCGTAAACCAAGACTTGTTCGTTTTCCAAGTCAGAATTTATTAAAAATCTTTGCTTGTCTTGCAGAACACTCGCAAACCGCGTTACTTGCAATCCAAGGTTTCACTGTACACTTAAGAAAACAAAACAAACTCAAGACTTGGCTATGAACAGAAAATATGTTTTTTTAGCACGTAGCTTGTATGTGTTGTGTGTGTGTGTGTGTGTGTGTGGCATAGCATTAACATTTCTTGGACAGCAGAACCAAGAACATACACTAAAAATAAACCTGATGAGATAAATACAAAGATAACTCAAAAACACGGTCCTTAAATAATCCTTCCACCGACTAAGTCCCAAGACACATGGAAATGAGCCTAGGCCTGGAACACACGATGCTGGAAAACAAAGGAAGTGTCAAATTGAAAGTCAAACAACCTAAGTGATTTCTTCATGTTGTAACAGGGTCTAACTTTTGTGTCTCATTCATATTAAATCTTCCACGGATGTCTAACTGTCTTTCTTACTGTTTGGCCTCACCTTTTTTGGGGCACTTTTATGCTTTTTACTTTGTCCTTTAAACCGAGCACTATCTGTTTTCTCATTACCGTCCAACCCAACATGTCCAGGAAGCCAGAAGGATTGTACATTATTTCTCAGCATTAATGCAAATATTTCCATCAATAAATCCTCTTTTATTGTTTCTCTTGAATTCATACTGAGAACTGCCATAGAGTCTGAACATATGCACATCCAGGCCTTACTTCTTCTATCCACAGAGCTTCGAACTGTAAATGTATAGCAACTGTAGTATTTCTGCTATAAACACTGATAGCCTGCCTCTTAACTGTAGTGATAATATCTCGACGTATACCCAGTGCATTAGTGCTGAGTCTGAGGGCTTTGAACTGCTTTCTGTCTCATTTTCCAGGGCACTGTTAGCTAACGCTTTATAAACCATCCATAAAATCCATAACCAATACAATATTGTATTAAGTTCCAATATCCAGTAGATCTCATGAGATTTAATGTTGTTTGTGTTGCCTGCCTGTGAAACATAGGCAACACATCGGGAGATCTATATCCACTATTCATCATTGACAAAGATAGATCATAAATCACGCCCCTGTGTTTGGCTCCAGTCCCTGGAAGATGATCACCAATTTTTCCTCCATTTAGTTTTTCTGCTCATAGAAATGTACCTTTGTGCATGGTCTTTAGCTTTAGCTTGAGCATGTTTAATTATGCCCATTTCTATTTCAGTTGCTTTGGTCAGTTTTAATGGGAGAAAATGCCCCTCTTCCTTTTATAAGGTTATCATAACTTTCCATTCAGATTGGCAAGTGGTGTCCATCCCACCTGTCTTCATGTCCTTCACAATTCCTTTGGCCATGTACCTCGTTTTAAGACTTAATGTCTTCTCTCTCTCATATGATATCACTTTCACCATCCGTACTATCACCCATAATAGTTATATTCATAGTACAGCTTTGCTTATCCAACATTTTCTTCCGCCCAATCCAATTTCCGCCTCAGAGGCGATGGTCCACCCCACACTGCTGTTGGATGAAGGTAGTAACAGTAACTTTAGATGGCCAGTGAGTGTATATCTCTGGCAGACGTCCGGATTCACTTATGAGTGCTTGTTGCAAGAGTGGATGGCTTAAAATCTGGTATTTAGTTGACAGACCATGAAGGAGAACTTTAAAACAATATATATACATATATCGATGTTGTTTTTTTTAATTGATGCATGGATCCAAATCAACTGATTGATTAATAAATATGACACACATTTTCTATATCCTACCTGTAGTATCCACATGAGACAGCACAGTTATTTTTTTAGCATTACCTTTTCAGGATCTGGAATATTTATGGTAAAATCTAAAAGATAAAGAGAAACCTTAAAGCGAAATTTTACAATAAATGTTTCTAACTTGATGCTTTTAGAAAGCTCTGTCCTTGGTGACGACCTCTACCCCCCTAAATCAGTCAAATTTAAACCACACATGCAGTTTGTGCGTAGGTTCTGGTCATGTGGAGTCGATGTGTGAAAAAACATTTTCTGCTTGAAAGTTGCTAATGCGACACTTAAGTTTTGCTTTGAGATGCTTCAGTACTATGGGTGTGATTAATAGGTGTGTTTTGCTTAAATTATAGTTTTATTAACCTTCAAAAAAGTAAAACACCTCATCAATGAGCAGGGAAAGTTTAGCAGTAATGCACAAGAGCTGTATTTAACAAGAAAGTTGTACATTTCTTTAGGTATCAGATCTGATAGTTCTATGTAGATGTAATTCCCTCCTTAAGTGCAGCAATTTCTGATAGATTAGTGATATAGATGATGACACCAATTCTCCAAACAAAGTCGAGTTGGTCTTGTTATGTTCCATCTTCTATTATTAGTTATGACCCCTCTTGGGCCTCAAATAAAATGTGTAAGAAGAACAATGCATACTGTATGGATCCATACCTTTGGAACACAATGTATATTCTAGTATTTTAATTTATTTTAAATAAATTAAATTAGATACAACCCATACAATCCACTTCACTTTGGTCTCAAAATGAACCTTTAACAAACTTTTAAATGTTCTTCTTAGGTCTAAATGTAACACGGCCGCCCTCGCGAAGGGCAAATCTGTTGACAACTACGTGGATTTATAGGTAGGCAGGTAGTTGCTAGGCAACCCCACCATGTTGCCAACCAGAGCAAACGCGCTACACCTGTCCGATAGGTTATTTAAACCACCAGAAACCAGCACACTATGTCCAGACATTTAGATAGCACCATGTCTGGGAGCATTGAAAAGAAGAAAAGAGAAAACTAAAAAGAGGCTTAAAAGATCAACATCTCTATATAAATAAATACAAAAATATTGTGAATAAATGAATAATAATTTTTTTTTAGTTGAGTTACAAAGTGGTGTAGAAGCACCATTTTCTTAGCACTGCTAAATGCTTGCCCTAACTGATTAATCCCTGCCATAGTCCATATAATCACCCCACGTCTCAACGCTCCTTTCTAATTCCTGTGTTGGGGCTCCCACACTTAATATATTCAGTGGTGCCCTATTGGAGCGTCCCCTCATAACACTATTTTCAAAGCTTTCCAAATTTTTAGACATATTTATAGACCAATAAATTGTCTTGCCCCATATATATATATATATATATATATATATATATAAGACAAGGGTCAAGGTGGCAAGACAATTTATTGATCTATAAAGATGTTTAAAAATGTTTCGGTCTATAAATATGTCAAAAAATTCGGAGAGCTTTAAAAATGTGTGAAGTGATACAGTATATGGATGTGTGTGAGATTGCATAGTGTGTTTTACTGTTACTATTAATTATTACACAGCAGAGCTGTTTAGACACCTAAACATTGTTCTTGGTAGGTTTTGCTTTAGATGTTCAGTATAGAGCTGATAAAGGGTCTATTTTGTGTGTGTGTGAGAGAGAGACAGAACAAAATATGATTTATGATAATCCAACAGCTTTCTTTGAAACTAGAGTTTTTGAAGTCTACAGTAGAGTCAGTCTAAACATTTTTAGTGGACACATTGTCACTCCGGCTGTAAAAAATTAAAAACACACATACCTACACTACAATGTTGTGTGTTGTATGGGATTTGTGGGCGTTCTTAAAATGTGAAAAGGATTTTTTAACATAAACCAATATTTTATTAGACTTGCAACACAAGATCTAGCTTTAAAATTTTAAAAAATAAAACATTTAAAAATAAAACATTTTAGCAAGATTTTACTTTGTGAAACTTTAATAAGTTTTTAATAATGTAAATGCAGCAAAAATTAGCAGGAAAGGGTTAGTAAAAATGCATCAGTATACATTGCAACTGTACTGTTTCTCTAATTTAAACATTATGATAGCTTTTATGGACATGCAGTAGGTTCACGAGCTACACAGTTGGTCTACAATTCAAAACCTGCAGCTTTGCGGATGTTGCTCTGGTTGAAGCGGGGAATGCGCTCATCGAGGAGCACTCCCATCTTCAGCAGCATGTTTCTTGGTATCGGGCGAGCGTTTCGGGAGACGTACACTTTCTCCAGCTGTGCATCCATAGGAGAGGGCATGTACTCTGAGCAAGAAGAACCAGCCAAACCATGAACACACTTCACCTGCACTTTATAGTACAGGACTCCGTGATTGAGTGTGCAGACATCCTCCTTCACTCCAGATTTCAGTGGAACGCTGCACGACCCGAGAAGGTCATTATCTGAATCGCTGTCTTCATCCCAGACCTCCAGTGTCACACTGCTGAAGTGAGTAATGTCCTCAGTTCCAAGATTGAATTCCTCGTTCCAATAGGGTGAGTTGTTATCTGTGATCATAGACGTCTGGGCAAGCTTGTGCTTTTTGTCGCGGAGGATCTTGACAAATCCATCTGTCTGAGTCCAGTAATCTCCGTATAAACCCGTGGCTCTGATCACAGTTACGATGATCTGAGCAAATCCTTTCTGAGTAGGGCAGCAGTTGAGGGCCACATCTGGGCTGTTGTGGCAGCTGCAACTGCACGGTTCCTTAGAGTTGGTCTTCACACCGGTCTTGCATGGGCTTGTGCAGTTTTTCAGCAGAGCCCTCTGTAGGATGTAGTCCTTGATGGCGTTGCGCAGATTCACCTTGATTGATTTCTTCTCCAGCACCAAGTTGTGAAGAGGCTCAAGCGAGTAGGAGATCACATCAGGGTGAGCAGGCAGAGATGAGACCCACTCCTTATAGGCATTTGGGTCAGTATTGGATGAGAAGAGCAGGTCAACACTCTGAGTGTGGCCACCAATCACAGTGCTTTCCCTTTTGGAGATGATAAGAGTACGTTGTTATTATAATCAAGTATTTTGTATATATGTTTCCAAAAATCTAACCAGCTGAACCAAGTGTCATTTTACATGTCTTATTGATTGACATGGAAAGAGAAAGACACGAGCTGTACAAACCTGTCACTAAAGCTGCTAGCAAAGCTCTTTTGGTTCAGCTTCTTGTCCTTGGTCTGCTTGCAGTGATGTGCCTCTGTTTTAAGTGAAGCAGGTCCTTTACTGACAGAAGCTTCCACACCCAGACACATTTTGACCTCGTCCACGGTCAGACCCTGAAGGGACGCCTGGCACTCCTTGATGCTGGTCACAGAGTGAATTTCTCCACCCAGATTCACCTTCAAACAGCCACAGCATTTCCAGTGAGCGAAACTACACTCATATTAATTCTAGCACTGTAATTTTGTTTTAATTGTTCATGAACACAAAATAATACACTTTAAAACTCAAATGAATGAGGCAACTTCAGAGTCAAATCTATCATGAAATTTACCTTTGTGATATAATGAGTACCAAATGTGTCAATCAGCTTCTGATAGATGTGCTTTGTAGTCTCATCATAAATGTCAGGGAGACTTCTGAATTCATCATTTAACTCTGGGTGCAGGACTGGACGGGTTGAAACCCTGTATCTAGAAGACAGACCATAAAGTAGAACTTAAACCAATGATGAATGATGATGTAAAATTCAATTTAAGGCAATATGAAACAGCATCGTCTACCTGTAGTATCCACAGGAGACAGCATGACTGGTGAAACTGAACTTGTCTTTTTTGGTTTTCTGCATTGAATATTCAGCCAGCTTGGAGTTACTGCCTACCAGCATGACTGACCCCTGGACCTGTGGAGTATATATGTCCAAGCCTACCTTCCAGTTATTTTCAACAGAAGAAGCACTGGAGCTGACCAGGGCCTCGCTGGATTGGAAGACAGAGCTGGACAACTTCATTTTGCACTTCTGGCTTGGTCTCCAGTCCACCACAGAAACTGGGAGCTTCTGCTTTTGACCTCCCATGTAGCGGTTTTTACACAGAGTGCAGGTCTTGTCCTTCTGGAGCCAGGAGCTCATGTCGATGACGAAGACCCCTTTCCGTTGCAGGGTGGTGATGTCAAAGCCTTCTCCTGCTAGGTCAGATCCTGGAGCGAAGTCCACATTGGCACACTGAGACTCATTGGCCCTGAAGCATTGCTGGTTGGTTGGAGGGAGAAACATTGCAAAGACGACCCAAATCAGAAGTGTCTGCAGCATGGCTGGACTTGGGGTGTGTCCTGTTTCTGTATTAAAATAATTCAGATTTGTAATTGTAAAAATTACAAATTAATTACTTCATGACATAGACATAGCATACTTACACCAGTGTTTTTATCTACTGTATAATAAAATCAATGTGTCTCCTGTATGATAAATAAAAATTAACCCAGCTCAATCAAGCTTCAAGTCAGGGCAAAATAACTTCTGCACTTCTTAATACACTACTACTGTTGACAGAAACACACTGTTTTAGAAAGATCTTTGTTCTATTTATCATAAAAGTCATAAAAGAACTGAACTCGGAGCTCTCGCTGTGTAGTTGGTAATTAGTGGTGGTTAGTTCACTTGGCAGTGGTGTTGATGTTATCACACGTGTACATACAGTGCATCTTTAAAAATCAGAACATCATGACAAAGTAATTTTTGTTTTCATAATTTATTTAATATGTGAAACTCTCAAATATTCTAGATTCATTACAATATTTTAAGCCTTTTTTTTTAAAATAAATAAATAAATTTCATAATTATGGCTTCAGCTCAGGAAAATCTAAATAGCCGCATATTCAGTTGTGAGTTTGAGTAATTTACTATAAACACAGTATAAAAACCGTGTACGTCCCAGCATGGGGCAGACTGATGACTAGACAGTCGTTTATAAGGTTATCATTAACTCCCTCCACAAGGAGGATAAGTTGCAGAAAGTGCTAATGTGAAGCATATCTATGAAAAGTAACTGGGAGGAAAAAGTATGATAAGAAAAGGTGCAGAATAGTGTTAATCTCGTTAACAAAAATAATAAAATAAAATATTGGTTGACAACCTTTTTTCCTGTGACTAAGATGAGACGACAACAAGACGTCACGGATATCAATGTACAGTGATAGCGACGAAATCAGCATTAAATATATTGTTGACGAAAAAAACAAGACTAAAATGTGGTTGAAAAAAATAAAAACTAATTTGACTTTATTTTCATCAAGTTTCAATTGTCTATACTGCTCCTTGTGTTTTGTAGTTTTTAAAAAAGAGTATTGGACATGCAGCAGATAAAAAATAATTTTAAAAATACATTTTAAATGTTAAGATAATTATTTTGTGGAAAACTAAAAAATGTTTTAGCTAGACTAGACTAGATTGACTGTAGGGTTAATTGAATAATAATCTTATTATTAAAATGTTACATTTTCATTGACTAAAACTAGACTAAAATGTCCAGACTTTTAGTCGACTAAAATTTGACTAAACAAAAATAGGATAAGACTGACTAAATATGATAAAAACTAACAGGGACATTTACTATATCACGGGACTAAGACTATGACTAAAATTGAAAATAGCTGACAAAATTAACACTAGTGCAGAAGTAACAGGGAAGAATGCAGGCTTAAGAAAACTGTCAAGTAAAGCTGATTCAAGAACTTGGGAGAGCTTCACCAAAGGCACCATGCACAGATGTGTTCAGGGAACGGGCTACAACTGTTTTAATCCCAGTATTAAGCCTCTCCTGAACCTAAGACAACATCAGAAGTGTCTTACCTGGGCTAAGGAGAAAAAGACCTGGACTATTGCTCAGTGGAGGAAGAGAGGAGAGGCTCAGTATCTAAATTGCTTGAAGTCCACTCTGAAATTCCAACAGTCTGTGATGAATTGAGGTGCCACGATATCTGCTGGTATTGGTCCACTGTCTTTTATCAAGTCCAAAGTCAATGCAGCTTCTACGAGGAGATTTTAGAGCATTGCATGTTTCTATCTGCTGACAAGCTTTAAAGAGATTCTGATTGCCTTTTCCAGTAGGACTGAGCTCCTGCCCATGGTGCCAAAAATACTGTACCACTAACTGGGTTACTGACCATGATATTACTGTGCTTGATTGACCAGCCAACTCACCTGACCTGAACACTATGGAGAATCTTTAGGCTAATGTCAATAGGAAGATGAGAAACACCCGGCCACCGCTGATTTTAGATCCTTTGTAGGGATACCTAGCACCCCTACAGCCAACCATCACTACAGTACAGTCTGTATAACAGTCTGATCATTCAAGGCTTTAGCCTCAAATATTTTAAACTTAGCCCAGAACACTTTCACCTTGAGGTGGAGGTGATTAAAAGCAAAGGATCAGAGTGGAACTGTACTTGCACTCTGCATCTGAGGGAAAGGAAGGGAGGTGGAGGAGAAGAAATTAAGCAGCGAATGCGAAGCTGAAAGATGCGCACAGATTGTAAGAAAATCTTTGACTTGGTATGGACCAGCTGCATATATACCTTTTATAAAGTAAAAAATCTCTATTTGGTTGTTAACTTTTGGTTGATAGCACAACCAAAGTTACTGATTGGAAGGTCCGCGGTTTGAGCCCCAGCTCCACCAGGTTGCCACTGTTGGGCCCTTGAGCAAGGCCAATAACCCTATCTGTTCCAGGGGCGCTGTATCATGGCTGACCCTGAGCTCTGACTCCAGCTATGCTGGGATATGCAAAGAAAGAATTTCACTCTGCAGTAACGTGTACTGTAATTGACAAATAAAGGCTTAACAAGAGAAAGGGAACAGGATAAGGGCAGCAGATAGTGAGAAAGAGAGCAAGAAGATCTAGGTGTGAACACCATATAGTTATAGGCCTAATACCCAGCAAATAATATTCTTAATAAAAAAAATAAAAAATAAAAAATATGTGCAACAACAAAACAAAGCATAAAATAAAATGGAGCAAGTGTAACAAAGTTAGCAGAAGAACTCATAATCTCAAGCATGCTCGGTAAATCTTAACAGCTGTTTTATTTAAATTTACTTAGATTTACTAACACAAATCTCTGTCTAACACAACTGATTAGTTTCAAGTAAAGACTTTCCCCACCAAATATTTACAGTGTTTATTGTATTACCCCTTACAAGTTTTTTTTAATATAGTAACATTTCCAAAGGCATTGCTCCATATGACATGTTTTTGTATGTTCCCAAGATTTGTGTTTAGTACTATAAGTAAGTTGTTAGTTATTACAGTAGGTTTTACTGAGTGTGCTGCAGAATATGAGTCCTTTCTATTTTAATGCAAAACTCAGCAGTCTACATTAGGCATTGGAAAAACATTAGTTTTTCTTTTTTGGTTGTTTCCATCAGAAAACTGGTCTGCCATTATTATTCCGTTTGGAAATAATTAATGATTTTGTGAATAATAATTATTTCATTTAATAAATAAATAAATAAATAAATAAATAAGCTTTTTTTTTTTGTTGATTGATTTAGATATGTTCACTTTATCTATTTCTAGCTCAAGTTAGCTCATGTTTTAGGCATGTCTGTATATTTATTCCGTGCAGCGCTAAGGACTTCTGGGTTTAACAGCAGAGAACGCAATGTTTTACCTTACTTTTAATTTAATAGTGTTTCAGTGTTATAATATCATACAGTATATTCTGTATTATAATTACAATTATTGCTTAGAATCAGAAGTATAGCCTGCAAAATATCTTTCTAAACTAATAGTTTTGGAAATATGAAAACGGCCATTAGAAGTGGAAATAATTTGATGTATGGGTGGTTTCACTTACCGTGATGTGTGTATGAGCAGATTTAACCTGTCCGCTTTACATTGGTCTTCTTACTAAACCTTTACCACACTATGAATGTTCTTTTTTAGTTCTGCATCAGGTATTTATACATCTGCAAGACATGGGGCAGGACCGTTTATCATTCTATATAAGGGTGTGTAGTTGCAAGGGTGAGAAAAAAGTGTAAAGTGGGAAAATAGGGGTGTTTACATGGGTGTGTTCGACTGATATTACTTATTACATTGCAGTGCTGTTAAATTCTAGATGCTAAACTTTACATGATGGTGGGTTTTGCTTAAGTTTTTTTTTTGTCAGTGTTATGAGGTTAGTTTAGATATAAAGACCTGATTGAGTCTGTTTTGTGTGTAGAGAGAAAAACATGATTTATTAGATTCAGATTAGATTAGATTCAACTTTCATTGCACATAGTTACAAGGCAACAAAATGCAGTTAGCATCTAACCAGAAATGTAAGTTAGCAGTGGGATATAAACATATATACAGATCTATAAAAC
>JAOTRS010034648.1:0-10187 GCA_028565755.1 Dinotopterus cunningtoni
GAAGATCGGCGGTTCAATCCCCAGCTCCACCAGGTTGCCACTGTTGGGCTCTTGAGCAAGGCCCTTAACCCTATCTGCTCCTATCATGGCTGACCCTGTGCTCTGACCCCAGTTACGCTGAGATATGCGAAGAAAGAATTTTGTAATGTATATGTGACAAATAAAGGCTTAACTTAACATAGAGAGGAGCAAGGAAGCTGTTCAATTAAGCAGTCTCACATGAAAGAGACATGTGGGATATGGCCGTTATTTTGCCCTACCAACACATATTCTTCTGTATCTCGTGGAAAAAATTAACAGCGACTAGCGGAGATGGCGACTGACAGTTATTGACTGGGTTATTTAGTTAGTGCAATTAATAAGGGCGAAAGCAGTTTTAAATTCTTACTGGTAGTATGGAAGTGGTGGACAGCCTCGACAAGATTGACTTTATATTTCCAATTATTCTGCTTTAAAATATCAGCTAACATCCGGGTTCTGAGATTAAATCTCAAATAGCGTAAAATGGAAAACTAGTGCGCTATGTAGGGTGTACAATCCTTTGTTCGACACATCAAGTACTGTAGTGCACTTGATTAGGGGTTAGAAAGGGGCTCTGAGATTCAGCCATGTGATAGAAGCTAGTTAGCTAAGTAAGCTAGTAGCTCACATTGGCTGTAAACAGAACAACAAGGATGGTTCAGAGACAATGCGGAACGACTAAGTATCAGTTACTAAAAAAACACAGTCATTACCAGATGTGCTTGCTTGCTGTAAGTGCTTCCTGGTTTTGAATGTGGGTTTTGGCAGGCAGCTGTTCTCTCCACTTTCCAGTACTGTAGCATATAACTTCCATCCTGGCGACCAACAGTTCGAGTAATTGATGATTGTCCAAACACCTGTGATGCAAAGTGAAAATATAGTTAGTTATATCGTCCCAGTGCTATATCACCACTCACTATAGAAGTGTACTGTGCCAATGTTTATTTGCATATTTCTACACTAATAATGCAGTTATACTGCATCATTTTTACTACAGAACAAAATGTAGCATATAAGTATACAATTCAAGTGCATGTCCCGCAGTCAATGTCAGATGTTTCACATGATAATAAACTTTAATTGTAGGCCAGGGGTCTTCAATCTTATCCTCAAAGAGCCAGTATAGCCGCAGGCTTTCATATCAGCCAAATATGAGGCACACTTCATAGATGACTGGAGATGAAGATGAACTGATTAAACAAGCAGAATCAGGGGTTGGAATGAAAGCCTGCAGCCACACCCACCCTTTGCAGATAAAATGAACACCTCTGTTTTAGGCCTTTGTCAACCTTTTGTATTCTTTGCAGTGTTATGGTTTTTATTCAGTGATTTTGAGATCAAGTGACTTTGATAAACTATTAAAGGAATAAGAACAGAGGACAGTAACTAATAGCAGTTTGTACAACAATCTGAGATAGCATGCCATTACAAAAACACACCTTACTTAACCTTTTTTTCTTTGTAAGATATGCTCTTATAGACAGTTACACTTGTACTAAAAAAAAAAAAAAAGAATGTCATTCTGTGATGGATTGGATAATTTCTGATACCATGAGCTATGGTGGCTTCTTGAGTGGGATGGATACCACCCCACCCAATGGATTTGCTCTCAAAATTACTCCAATTATCTATAAAAGCTGGTTTTTGGAGCACCACCTGAATATCGAGCAGTTCAGTGACCAGAATGTGACATAATCTTGGTCCACCCCTTTATCTCTTTATATTGCGCTTCCAAGGAGCTACATTTCTAATGTTGTCTTGAGAAATAGTGCACACACACAGCACTTAAAGCTGTCAAAGCATACTTTGATAGAAAAAAACCCACAATGGTCATGGACTGGCCTCCCCAAAGCCCGAATCTCAACATTATTGACAGAGAATGGAACAAAAGGCAGCCAGCATCCAAAAAAGAGTTTTGGAATGTCCTTTAAGAAGCCTGGAGAACTATTTCTGAAGACTAGTTTAAGACTAGTTTTGTCTGAAGACAAAATTACAAGAAAGCTTGCCTCAGAGGGTTCAGGTTTGTACAAGAATAATGGTGGTCACACCAAATATTGACTTTAAATCTTGTTAGAATTGTATGATTTGACTGCATTAGCAGTGTGTTTCAACTATTCATCAAGACTACATTAAAATATAAGAATGTCTAGCAAGCCAAATATAAGGAAATGAGGGGTGGATCAAGACTTTTGCATAGTATTGTACATCATCACTGTACCACGCATTGGGATGGGGCCAAAGTATATTACATCATCGGACATCACCTTCCCTAATGTATACACCTCTATAAAGGTACTCCTAGCAACCTCTGACTGACAAGGCCATATACTGTATAGCTAGCACCAACATGTACAACTATATTTGATACAGAGCTTAAGCAAAGCAAAACAGGGCTCAGGTAAAACAGGGTCTGTCTCTGGGTCTATTTCTGGGCTAAGAGTGTCAACGAGACATAACTATGAGCTAACAGAGCTAACAGGAAAGATCTCTGGTATAACAAGGTTTAGAGAAAATAGGTCTTTGCTAACATAGTTAATAGGACTTAGCTCTGGGCTAAAATGACTTGAGCTGTGGGCTAACAAGACAAGATTCAAGCATGACTGGGCATGCCTTTAGAGAAAACAGTAGCTAGCTTGAGGTGGAACTTGGTATGTGAGGTCTCCTTCACCTAAAGCTGGGCAACATCCCTTCTAGCTTCTGTAGATCCTGCAATGGCATGAATGGCATGCTGTGCTGGGAATGCAGCTTGGCATACTGTATGTCCAGCTGTATGGAGAGCTGTGCAGCTTGCTGGTGAATGCTGGTGGTAGCTCTGCTTTAACCCTTATTTGGTGCACACTATGGGAATTCTCTTCAGCCTGGGCAGCTTTGAACTCTGTCCCTTCAGCCTTTGGTTGATACACAGTTTGGGGTGCTTTTGGGGTGCTTTTCCACCCTAGACACCTTTGTGCCACTGGTCTCCCATTGGAATTATATGCAGTCTTCTGTTGGTTTCTCCGTGTGTGATGGCGGGCCACTAGGTACAGGCGCTTCTCGCACATACACACATACACAATACACACACAACGTAAGGTGCACCAACAACCCAGCGTGCCTAACAAGTGGGCGGGCCAATTGAACTCACCTGAGGTAGAGACTCATAAGGAGATGTTGATTTCACCCTCCACACAGCCTTTAAAAATGCCTCCTCGCTTTTACCTGGTGAGTAGAGATTACCTGTGTATCTTCTCACACGTTTCTCTCTGTTGTCTCTGCCTGCCACAAAAAAAACCTGTGCAATACTTTGATTGCCTGAAAAGTGCTTATTAAAAAAGAGACCTGACATTGAGATGTTGACATCTAATTCCTGTGTGTTCTTTCCGCGTGCCAGACCCGTTACACATGGATGAATCCAGCCCTTCTAGTTATCAGGTTTCAAAGCAATATTGGTCCCAGGATGGAGTGCTGGCATGGGTTTGATATTAAACCTGTTGGTTTAAGCATTCTGATAACTCTGTTTACCATTCTCATTTCTCTCTTACTCACACATGTTGAAGGTCTGGCCATGCTCGCTTTATACTATAGTACCACAAATCTACCTGGCTCACATATGTTGTACTGGATTAGAAGGGAGACAACAGCTCTAGGAATGGGTCCGATGTTTCCTGTTTGGGTCATTGTCTGCAACTAGCTCTGCTGATTTCCAACACCTGTTATAGTAGCCGCGTAATTACACATAATAGTCAGCAGGGGCAAAATTCCTGCTACACACAACTGTCGTTAGGTAATTGAGTAAAGTTACAGTAAGTTAATTAAGTTAAGTAAAAGTACAGATATTCACTGTACTTTTGAGCCGGAGTAAAAGTTTAAAGTATCCGCTAATAAAACTATAAGAACTTAGTGCCAGTGCTGCAATGGCATTTTTTACACAATATTTATTACCTGTTATTTGCACAAGGACTCTTCTCTATCTTCGTTACTTTAACAAGAAAATGTTTACCGATTCTCATCTAGCATCTCACAGTTACTTGCACAACCTCAACTCATTACCTGATTACCACATTATTGCATTGTGTTATGTTGTTGTCGCGTTGTTGATCGTGTTTGCACATTTGCACATGCACTGTATGTTGTTTTTTGCTGTCTTTTGTATAGAACTTTATTTGTATAAGAATTTATGATGTTAATTAGTTTTGTCTCAGCTAGTCAGGTGTTAACTAGTTAGTTTTGTTAATTTACGTTGTTAATTTATGTTGTATGTATGCAGACAATAAAGGCCTAATTGAATAGAATTGGCTTGAAGCAAGGTAACAAAGAAAATGTACTTATTTATCTCCCACCTCTGGCGAGAACTAACTGTGATGTGCTTAAAGTCATATGTCTGCCTTAGAAAACCGTATTGAAGTATGTACAAGTTTTATGACAACATGAGCCCACTGACCAGATGTGTTAGAATGCTCTAATCTAATCTAATCTAATCTAATCTAATCTAATCTAATCTAATCGTAAGTCTCCTAGTATCATAGTGCCCAGAAAACCTGAATATCCTTAATGATCACAACCTATTAATGTTGAAATAAGTTGAAATAGTAGTCAGTAGAGCAGTATACATGAAAAATCTAATGGAACGATCAAGCAGAAGCTTTTGAATCCAGAACATATAGATCATTTTTTGTAAAATTAACAATCCTAAGGAGATTGGCATTGGTCCTGTTTAATAATTTGAAGTCAAGTAAAATCAAATTTAAATATTGATGGCAGATGAAACTGGCAACTTGGTTTTGTATTAAAATAGGAGACTCCACTCTCATACAACAGGACAAGACAGTAATACAGGGCTGCTTATTGTGCTTAGCAAGAGCCTGGGGTCTGCTTCGTGCTGGAAAAAAAAAGTTAGTTGAATATTATCAGAAAAAAGAGTGAGGCAGTGGATAAGTACACTCTAATATTTATGCTACAAGGGAGATAATACTGAACCTTGGTTTAGGATTTACTGCATGAGGCTTTGCTGATGGATGGTTCTGCTTCAAAATGCCTTTTCTAAAAATGTGGTCCATTGCCAGTAACAACTTCATTAGAACACCACCACAGCTTGATGGTTTAATCCAAAATATTGTATACTCAGTTTTTGCAGTAAGAAATGGTTACATAAGTGTGCACACCCCTTTCCAAATACTAATTTTAGGCACTTTGTTCTTATAGTATAGCATTCAGTATTAAGAATAAGAGTCTATTAATGTGCACTCCCTTGAAAAATGCTGCAGATCTGTCTTTACTGGATCTCTAATCCAGTCGTTCCCCAGATTTTAATAGCATTTATACTGGACCATTTAAAAACTCTGATTTTCTCATTCCTTTGTTGACTTGTATTTGTGATTTAATTGTGTAATTGTGATTAATGTCTTTTTTCATCTATTGCTGTCTAATAGAGGTCTGCAGGTCTTGTGTTAAAACATATTACTATGTGGCTCTACTAATGGTTCCTTCTCTCTTCACTTTAGCCAGAGCCCCATAATTTGATGCCGGTATGGTGTTCTTTGGCACATAATTTGTCTTGTTTTTGTACCATGCAGACATTTAAAGTAATAAGTTTCATCTTGAGTTTCATCAAACCAGAATAAAAATTTCCACATGGTTTTATCAAGATGGGCAGATTTGGGTACAATGGTACATCAACATATGAGCAAACCGAGCCGAACCGAATGGCGGCTAAGGTGTGCAGACGCCTGGGACCCATTTAAAACTTGTTTTTATCAGTAGAATGCCAATCAAAGTGAGTTTACATATTTTTTGTGGGGTTTTTATTTTATTTTGTGCAAGATTTACTAAAGACATAGTAACATGGGTCCCAAGAATGTTATCAAGGACAGTAGCAATAAGAAAAGGGAGACACTTTCAGTTTCGTTTTTCAAGCAGCCAGTGCCAAGAGGAACCATAAAATAAAGTTATTTGAGGTTTAATCACTCTCACTCATCGCCTATACCGCTTTATCTTGATTTTAGGGTCACAGGGGGCCTGGAGCCTATCCCAGGAGACTAAGGGCATGAGGCGGAGTACACCCTGGACAGGGTGCCAATCCATCGCAGGGCGCACACACACACTCTATGGACAATTTGGGAACTAATTATCCTAATCAGCATATCTTTGGGAGAAAACCAGAAGTACCCAGAGGAAACCCACCAAGCATGGGGAGAACATGCACACTCCATGCACACAGAGAGATCCATATTTTACTTTATTTACATGTCTTTTCTAAATGTTTTGATTGTTTTATCTGCAAAAATATAATTATAGTGCTGGAAATTGGTAATATTGGTAATATGTTGGGTGGCTGGAACGGATTATCTGAATTTGCAGTATTTCCTATGGGAAAATGCGTTTCACAATTTGTTTCGCAAGAACTCATCACTGGAACGGATTAAATTCTGTATTTTTAAAGAATTGTAGCCATTCTACCCAGATTATTTAACTATTTTTGGCTTTGGATATAAACTAGTAAGGTTGTCAAGGTTTCAAAATAGCTGAGGTGTTTTGGCAGAACAAGCTATTGGTTGTATTGCTGGTAGTTGAATTGAGGCCACTGGAGTGAGATTTAAGACAGTTCTCCAGGCACCCCTGTCGACAGCATTTTTAAAAAAAATTTATTTATTTCAGTTTTTTTTCATTTATTTTATTTAAAGACAATTGCTCCTCTGGGGCCCTAGTTATTTTTGTGTTTTGCCATACAGCCACTTTCATGGACCTTATCCAACCTACCTGCTTAGCAGTACTTACCATGCAGCTTGTTTTTTTTTAGGTTATTGAATCACTCTTCTTGCTCTATCAGATTTGGGTGATTGTTATCTTCATGGGGTCAGGGTGGTAGTGGAGGCATTGACCAATATGAAAGTTCTACTTACTTGATTATAAAACTCTCTTTCTTCTTTTTAAGACACTATGTATATAATCCAGATGGCCAAAGTGAGTAACAAATAAGTTACTAACTTACAAATAAGTTTCAAATTCTCCACAGTGAAAACCATTGGTGCAACTGACTCCACTGCACAAGGGGCTGAGTTTCCATACTTGAAAAAGTAACAGATACATAGGGCACCAAAAATGCAGTAACTAAAAGGACCACCACTGTGTAACCTGTTCCCTAGGGGATGTTCAACAATACTGGGAAATTAAGTTGAAAATAACACTTGCTGAAATTATGCTTATAATAATTCTGAACTTGTTAAGCATCTTTTTAAACCTGTTTAAACCAGATTCTATTGTGCATTCATTTAACAATGGAACTTTTCATAAAATGCACTTTTTAACCAGTTTAAAGCTGTTTATGATTAGATGGCTGATTTTGAGACACAATTCCGGGATATCTGGCAGGACAATGGTTTTGGCATAGGATATTGTATCCCAGATCATTGCAGGACACTCATGTCATTCTCACATCAGATTGTTGCGGTAGTCATCTGGAATGGTTTCCAATTCGCAGGTGTTCCTTGTCGAGAGTTCATTTGTGACATTTTTTACCTTCATTTTTTACCTTTACCTTCTTATTTTTTTAGTGTGCTTTAGACTACCTCATGAGGCTGACTGAGAAAATGCCAAGAGTGTGCAAAGCTGTGAAAAAAAAAATCAAAAGTTGGCTGCTTTGAACAATCGCAAATACAGAACATAATCTGGCTATCTAACATGTTTTTGTTTACTAAATAGTTTAGCAAAAATTTTTTTGTGCCATAAAGTCACCGTCTTAACATAATATACAATGTTTAATACAATAAAAACACAGAAAGAATATTGAATAAGAAAGTGTGTCCAAATTTTTTGACTGAAAGAACATGTGTAGCATATGTGACTGCTCTGTCTGCTAGACCATCAACTGCATACCAAAGCAGAAAAAATGCAAATATAAAGGAAATGCCTTCCAGGTAGATACTCTTTCTGAACAAAGAAATGAGACCAAAGTTAAAGTAGTTGTGGAATGGTTCTAACTCAAGATGTTAAAGAAACTCCTTAGCTCTCCAGGTTTTGGAAACCACTACCAATCGTAGTTGAGGTCGGTTTTATTGTAAAACAAAAAATAAAAAAGCAACAGTAGAAATCACAGCTATGTTTAATAGTTAAAAGAAGATCATAGACAATGTGATGGGAACTCACAGGATTGGGACTAAACAGCTGTGTGGCCAGGAGAAAACCACTTGTTAGTGGTTAGACTAATGGGATTTAAAGCTTTGGTTCCTATGGTGCATAAAAATTGGACTTTTAAACAATGTGATCTGATGAGTCCAGATTCAATTGAGCAATCCGGGTGGGGGTTGAAGTGCAAGAGTGATGCACTCATTATGCATAGCGGCCATTGTCCAAGCCGTGTGGGCAGTGTTATAATCTGGGGTTTCTTTAGTCAGTCAAGTCTTTGTTGAGCCTTAGTTATCTGTCAATAAAATAAAGTTTTTCTCCTCTGATGGCCCAGACATTGTGAAAGAGTGTTTTGGGAGCATGAATTGGGCATCACATTGCATGATTCAAGGCTAAATGAAATATTAAAGTGTGCAACCTTTTTTGATCAGGAAGTATATGTTGCTTACTATTTAAAAAAAAAAAAAAAAATTGCATCTCCTCCACATGTGACCGTTTGTACTTTTTACTCACAAAAAGAAATTATGACATAGGTAATTTGAAGCTGTTAGCAATTAGGCTGTCTTTTGATCACTTAAATAATGTCTGCTGATTTTAATCACTTAAAATCATAGTGTTCCTCAAATATATGGTAGCCCTGGTCACAGGAATATCATGGGAGATATCCAGAATATCAATTATGGCACTACCATAAAAGTAACAATGTTTTCTTGGTCCACATGTTACAATACTTCAATAATGAAATACTTTCGAAAATGTTGATGAGTTTCTAGAGCCAATATCTGAAAATGTTGCCGTCCCATCAGGATGCTGATGTACGTCTGATCTCCTTGAACAAATTGAGGTTGAAATCAAAGATCGATGCTTTATTCTAAATGTTGTACTACCAGTGCCTAGTTGGTGTTCTTTCGCATTGACCCAAAAATTGTGTGTCAATCTGAATCCATGATGGATTCCTTCCACAAGCAACAATATAAATCTCATCTTTGTGTGAACATACAACCATCAATGAACTATGTAAACTAATAAAAGCCACTAAAAATAAGTTTTGCACTGGCATCTTAGTCCACTAACTTAGAAGCACAGTACATTAAAGTGTCAGGCATACATGGAGCTATAATATGAAAAAGTAGTGCATAGACTGAGATTGAACCTACAGGTAGCTACTAAAATACAGTCCACAGTAGGGGAAAATATCAGTGCCTTTAAAAAAATCCATCTCAAATATATTCTATTAATATTAGAAGCAAGAAAGCTCCCTGTAGCCCCTAGAGCAGGACTGTCCAACCTTATTTGGAAAAAGGCGAGTGTTGGTGCATGATGTCAGTCTACACCATATAAAATAGTACAGACATTAATCCGAACTGTACTTGCTGTTACTCTGAGGAGTTTTTCTGCAACCACCAAGTAGCGTTCGTGTTAAAACCACATAGATCAGCTGCAACTCTCTCCCACGGGTGACTAGGACGAATTTGTGCACTGGCTCTCACGTGGAATTTCACTATTCCTTGCTGCCATCATGTATGTGCTTGTAGTATATATATTCACATGTTCTGAGATAAAAAAAAATAAATAAATAAACTAAAGCATTGAAAGCATGTTCTCTGGAGTGATGAATCATGCTTCGATATCTGGCAGTCTGATGGATGAATCAAAGGTTTGGTGGATGCCAGGAGAATGCTACTTACTGGAATGCATCATACCAGCAGTAAAGTTTGGTGGAGGAAGGTTAATGGCCTGGGGCTGTTTTTCAGGTTTTGGGCTAGGCCTGTTAATTCAAGTGAAGCGTAATGTTAATGCTGCATCATAAAACGTCATTTAAGAGAATTGATTGCTTCCAATTTTGTGATAACATTTTCTCTGAACTCGTGTCCACTGAATAACTTTGTGATGAATTGGAACATCGAATGCAAGCCACACCTTTTCATCCAACATTAGTGCCTGACCTTACACACGTTTTTTTGAATGAACTAAACACAAATTCAGTGTGTGAGTGTGTGTATGTGTGTGCCCTGTGATGGATTGGCACCCTGTCCAGGGTGTACCCTGCCTCGTGCCCTAAGCCT
>JAOTRS010034665.1:0-10186 GCA_028565755.1 Dinotopterus cunningtoni
TTTGAGTTTCCATTATTTCTTATGGGAAAATTCTATTTGGTTTACGAGTGTTTTGGAATACGAGCCCACTTCCGGAACAAATTATGCTCATAATCCAAGGTTCCACTGTACTGCAAAAGTCTCATTAAATTCTGTCCAGCAGTCAATTTAAGATGCACCCTCAGTTTGATGCATGTGCAGGACGCTGTTAAAACTTGCAGTTTGTAATCTGGCACATAACTGTTCATAACTTCACTTCTACCCATCAATTTGGTTTCCTTTATGGTACAGGTTTAACTTTACATTTTCTTAAATTCTATCCAGACAGTTTTGCGTGATGCTGATTTAATGAAACTTTTGCAGTACTTAGATACTGTATCTGCCTGAAGTTTAACCTGCACCATAAGTGACATTTAAGTGTTGAGTAAAAGCGATGTTATGAACAGCTACAGTTATGTGGCGGATTACAAACTGCAAGTTTTGACAGAGTACTGCACACCCGTCAAACTGTGGGCGCGTCTTAAATCGACCGCTGGACAGAATTTAATGCGACTTTTGCATTACATACAGACTAAAGTTTTCCTGAGACTGGTTTCTGGTCCTCCAATTTATCAAAGCGCGGGTTCTGACCAATGTACAGACAAAAGCTTTCTTTTATTTATGAATGGGTTTTTAGGTCGTCATAAGAAATCTGCAGGATCCACTCGTTTAGTGTACATTACCAGTCTTTTCAGAATCTTTTACGATTGTAAAAGTCATGTAGTGCGGTCTCAGCCTAAGGGATGTGAGTAATGTGAGCACTGTGTGTTCTTCTTCTTCTGGTATGCTGAGTATTAGTTATTCGCAATCCCTGTAGTAAAATTTCAAGCTTGAATTTGGACAGCTTGCCAGTTGGACATCAACTTCTCGCTACAGTACTTGTTAAATATATTGTTTTCTTTTCTTTCAGAGTTTGAAGCTTACAAGTAATACAGGTTTTAACGTTTATATTCCGAGTACGTCCGTCCAGTTCTGTTCTGTACCTCTGAAATATGGACCTGACCAAACTTAAAGTGTTCCACATACGTTGTCTATATCAGTAGTCTCCATCTGTTATCACATTTGTAATGAAGTCAACCAGAGGTAAGTTGAGGAACAAGTCCAGTCACAAAGGTTTGGCCATGTTGACAGAATGGACACCAATTACTGTAAAGTATTTTTTGACGGGAACGACTTATCCAGTGGAAAATCCAGAAAATGGCACCAAAAACAAAAACCTGACCTGAGGGACTGACGGTGCACCCCCATCAGGATCAGTGCCACTGAATGCCAAGAATAGAAGCGTATTGCGAATGCTCGTAGTATCCGAGCTCCACAGCAGTGTACGGCTTGAGAAGCCAGTGTATGCCTCAAGGCATCATCTAGGGACAGAACAAGAAGCTTTATCTCCTTTAACACTTGTTTGGCATCTCTTTAGTTCCCCAGGGGTATACATGAGGTCCTAGATTCTCTGCATTTGGTATTCACATAGAGACTACAGCTTTATACACAGAGGCAACATCTTTGCTCGTAGTCTATTTTCCCTCAACTAGCTTATAGTCTGGTGTCACTAATAATTATTCATGGCCCCGCTTATTTATTTACAGACATTTCACAGGGAAATCCGAGTTGCTGTCCCACATGTGACAGGTGTATGCTCATACGTTTCAGGAATAACATGGAAAGAAAATGCGAGTCCAAGAAACCAACCTGGTGACCGGCTCCCAAAACGATCGATAGGTCACCTCGGTGTTTAATATGTTGCACACTAACATCAACTGATGATCACTGTTCTGGGAAACCTTTGGGAAACGTCACCCTGTGCAGTCGGTGTGTTAAACAGATGTGTGAATGCTGGGAGGCGTCTACAACCTCACTCTCTCCTCATTGGGCTACTCAAGTTTTTATACTGAATTAACTAAATCCACCAGCCAGTGAGGTTTGGACTTTGCTTAATTAAATGTATAGATTTCTTTATTATAACCAAAAATTGGTACTATTGGTAACATTTTTGGGTGGCGGGAACATATTATCTGCATTTACATTATTATCTAGTATTATAGAGAATTAAAAAAATTAAAAAAAGCTCATGTCTATTTAGTTTTATAATTATTTTTACATTTATTTGTGTGTTTAAAGTTGTTCCACTTTTAAAAGACAAACAGGATTTAGTCGTACAGGGGAAACCTCTTGCTGGTGGGTGGTGACGGTGAGAGACTTGAGATGGTTAATGAGAGACAAGAAAGAGGAGACTTGGAGGAAGACAGTGTAGTGTTGGCTTTAAAAAAATAAACCACACACACAAAGATGCTTTTGTAGACCTGTCCTTGCCTTCCTCTCTTAATGTGCTCCCTCACTTCCCTCACCGGCTCTTTGTGACACACTGACCCCCCATTCAGCGTGTGCCTGGATAATCCAAAAATTCTAACAAATCTCACAATAGAACACTGGTTTAAAAAGAAATGAAAGTGTGCTTATTTTAGATTCAGGTTATTAAACATAAACTGACAAAATGCAGATTCGAACCTATGGTTGTCACCACCAAGGGACAACATTCAACACACTACACTAGAGAACAGATGAGAGGGCAGTGACATGCTGGAGTTTTGTTCTACATAAAAAATAAAAACAGCTAAAAGTGAAGAACCCTAGTGCAGAAACTCAGTTGAGGTTATTTTTATGACCCAACCAGCTTCATGAAAGAGAAGCACTACTCCAACTGCTGTGCTATGACTGCAACACTACAACTGCATCACACTGGACTTTTGTCTTGTGTCACTCAAAAATTAGAACGAATCTCATTCCAGAACACTTTTTTAAATGACAAAATTTAAATCTCTTAGACTCTGGTTATTAGGAGAGAAACTGATTGAAAGCATTGTTAAACCTCTGATTCTCAGCACCATGGGGCGATACTCTAACTACTACACTACAAAAGAGGGTACTGGTTATGTGTATGTCAGACTTTTGCTCTGCAACTAAAATAATGACGCAAACAACCATTCTAACCAAAAGCAGAGTTGAAACTGAGACCTGCAGCACCACAGTGTGTAACTCTAACCGCTACACTACAGAGAACTGGGATTAGGGCTGAAATATTGGACTTCCAACAACTTAACCTGAAGCAACCTTCACATTGACTAGTTGAAGCTGATTTGAACCTTTAACAACCACCAACAGGGGGCAGTACAGTAACCACAACAGTACAAAAGAGCTAAAAAACCCTTCAGGTTAAGGTTTATTAGTAGGAAACTAACATTAAAAGGGTTTGAACCAACAAGCTTCACCCTGACAGAGAGTTCCTCCGAACGCTGCAGTATGAAAGCACTGATGTTTGTCTGACAGGTTGGTCTCTCATAAGAGCACATTGATTTAGACTGAGGCTATACAGTGGTACCTCTGCATATGGACGCCTCATGAATTTTAAGAAGTGAAATTTTGCCTCGGCATGCGAAGCCGAGCGAACGCTGGCTAAGTTGTGCATACGTCCAGGAGCCGTTCAAAACTTGTGTTTTTTGTTCGCTTGGCTTTTCTTTAGTGGAAAACCAAGAAAAGCAAGTTTACATTTTTTTGTGCTTTTTCTTTTGCATTTTGTACAAGACATAGCACCATGGGTCCCAAGAATGCTATCAAGGACGGAGCAAGAAGAAAATGGAGCCGCTTTCAGTTTGGTTTTTAAAGCAGCTAGTGCCAAGAGGAATCATAAATTAAGGTTAAGTGAGGTTTAATGTCTATTTATTTCATATTTTACTTCATTTACATGTCTTTTCTAAATGTTTTGATTGTTTTTCTATGCAAAAAACAATGATTATTGTGTTGGAAATTGGTAATATTGGTAATATTTTTGGGTGCCGGGAACGGATTATCTTTTTTTTTTTACATTATTTAAGTCAGATTGAGGCTATTAGAATGAAAGTGACTAAAGGCAGATTTGAACCTGCAGCACCTGCCGGAGAGTGCAACTCTGACCAGTACCCTATGAAAGAGTGGTGCTGGTGCCCAAATGTTATAATTTTGTTGGGTATGAAAATAAATAACTACTGTACGTACCTGTGTGAGATGTTGGACTTTTGGTTTGTGTCACCCATAACTTAGAACAAATATCATATCTAGACATAATTAAAAAGGAAAAAAGAAACTGACAGATTGGAGCCTACAGTATGAGACTCACCACCCTTGGACAACACTCTAACCACTACACTGCAGGGGTGTGAGCCTGGTATAAGTACGATGGACTTTTGTTCTGCCACAACAAAAACCACAACAACTACCCATTAATGTTATTTCATTTAGACTGTGGATAAATACAGATTTAAACCTACAACATACAGCACTAGGGAGCTTTATTCTAATCACTTTGCGCTGTGGGAGAACAGTATCAGTGGCAAACAGCATGAGTGGATTTTGTCCTGGATCAATCAGAAACTGCAATAAAGCCTAAAACTAAGACAGGTTTATCTTGAACTTTGAGGTGGTTCTTAATTTAAGCCCCTTCCCTGTGGTTACAGTCAGGACCAGTAAGCTGCAGGTGATGCTGCCAGACTAACACCAGTCCAAAACCAAGTGAAAGTTTTAGTCTGTTGTACTTCTGCAAAGTTGCCACCAAAGTTTCAGGAATGTTCAGGAATAAAATTTGAATTTGATTTGATTTGAATGTTCTTATCC
Organism: Dinotopterus cunningtoni; assembly: GCA_028565755.1. Classification (NCBI taxonomy): domain Eukaryota; kingdom Metazoa; phylum Chordata; class Actinopteri; order Siluriformes; family Clariidae; genus Dinotopterus; species Dinotopterus cunningtoni. The sequence goes on from JAOTRS010034665.1 coordinate 4,663, forward strand.
TGTTTTTATTCAGCTTGCTTCATCTTCATTTTCTGAACTCTTTGTGAACTTTTTTTTTTTTGTGTAACGTCGACCTTGCGACAATAATGGAAGGTTTAAGGAGTCGCCATGTAACATCAATGAAATTATTTATTTTAACTTCAAGCGATGTCATTGATGTCATGTGTGTCGTTGCTGCTGCTGCGACACTCATGCATGCCAAACTGTTTCTCAGGAAATCTAAGTTGTTGTCCCTCATTTCTCCCCTTAATGAGATGGAAATAGGGGGTGAAAACAAGGGGTGGGAGGAAAAGGAAACAAAGGAGACGTGGTAATGTTTGAGACACCTAACAAAACATGGGTGACAGTGTTTTTCTTGGCCTGACAGTTGTTACCCCCCTTTGGACTGAGTCTCCGCCAACCTCCATCACTCACACCCTCCGTAACCCCACCCACCCTACCACTTACGCAACTCTCTTAATTATTATAGCCTAGAGAGCGGGATGGGCTTTAACCCAACAATCTCCAACACCAGAGACAAAACTCAAGCACCTAAGCCACAGATCTCAAACCGCCACTTTTCTTTTACATATTGATAACTAGTAAGAATATATAACCTACACCAGCAGGAAGCAGTGCTCCAACTATTACACTGTAGCAGACCAGTAGTGTCAAATCAAATCAAATTCAAATGTTTTTTGTCACATACACTGTCAAACACAGTATGATATGCAATGAAATGCTTATACGCCTTCCCATGACCTAAAAGAAGGAAGGGATTCTCTGCAAGAAATAAATTGGACTGGAGTACAATTAAATAAAATAATAATAAAAAAAAAACACTCAAATAGAGAAATAGGAATATGAAATAAAAATGATTAAACTATAAAGAACTTTAAGCTGAAAAATATATATAATTATATATTAATTTTATATAATTAAAATAGAAGTATATGAGATGTTTAGTGTGCCACTCAGTTAAACAATTTTAGCGAGTCTAAGTTTATTTCAACCTGGTGAACACCAATCCTAACCACAGCAAAACCTCTTTTTAAATGTCTGCAAACCTCACTAGCTGCTGGATTCTGGTAAATTCGCATGAAATTTTAGAAGTTTGAGAGCAACACACCAAACAAACAGGATAAAGTTTCATAAAAGCATTACAGGACAATGATGGTTGATTGAATGGAAAAAAGTGGTTTACTAACACAAAAATAACAAAAATCAAGCAGACACCCATATGGAGAGAAATGCTTGAACTTCAACTCAGGGCGTTCTGATTGGGCGTCCAACAGCTTAACCACTTTCATTGCCATCACCACCATCGCCATTATTATTATTATCGTCCACAATTTAACCCTAAATGCATCAGGTTTTGTATAATGAGTCAAACTGAAGCTTAAAGGAGGATAAGGAGAAAAAAGTGTCAATTGTAACAATTGCAGTGAGAATTTCCCGGATAGTAAGGTCTTCCTTTCACTTCCCATAAATCCTAGGGACTATGAAAATGAAGGTACTGCTAATTGGACGCCGATCAAATGACCCGCCAGCCCAGTGCTATAATTTGAATATATCCTACTTCTCAGCTACATGTTCCATACTCTTTCATAACATCTCACCAGAAACTTCCATTCAAATCTCTGCAATGCAGGTCCAGATTGAACGTAGATACACGTGCCATACAAAGCTAGAGGCAGGTGAAGAAACCCGCTATACTATATGTGATATAAAACCGGGTGAGGTTTCATTAAACACACAATTACACTGATAGCAATAGATACAGTAGCTCCACTTTATGCATCTTTACGTATATATTTCTGTAGAACAAGTTTCATAGCTGTGTCTCAAATCAAATCTATTGTTTTGTATTTAGGAAATGAAACATGGCTCCATTCATTTTCCAAGCCATTTTCCAAGGCACTAGAGGTAATTTGAGAAGAAAATCAATAGCCTAACAAATTAAAGGTAATTCTGAAGCTCATTCCTGGCTTACTGCTCCCTGATTACAGACGGTTATATGCTCCAGTAATATCTCAAAGCTCGTGAAGCCTAAAGGGCTGATTAGCTTGTAGAACAGTCATTAAAAAAATGTGGCATTCATTAAGATACGCTCACAAAAGAATCGTGGTGAGTAATAGGATGTGTGGTGATGAATGTTCAGAGGCTCCGGGATTTAGAAGTTGGAGAACGAGTGTGAATCAGAGGTCAGCAGGCCTGCTGTGGAGGCGTCTACCTGCTCTTTTGCTTTTTTCCAGAGGGCTTCGAAAGCTGCTTTATTTACTGAGAGAACGAAGGTGTATGATGACCTGCAGCTCGAAACACCTGCACAGACATCAAGTTCACTTTTCTTACACAAGTCTAGGACAAACTTTTTCCCCCATGTCTAAAGGGCTGTAGGAGATTGTTCTACATAAAACAGAGTAATGTTATATATGAACGAGATAATTCATATTAAGCCATGAGAATGTGGGTATTATAGTGAGTTTGTCATGGCTAAAGGTGCCAAGAGGCAGGTTCTCCTCTGTTGACATCTGTACTCCCCTGCCCCCAGTCTACAATGTACCACAACCTACACTTACTACTATTCCATCCTGGCCATGAAACAACAGACCAGCACAGGGGAGCCAACAAATATCTGCCAAGCAGTTGCATGGCCAGGGGTGGCCTGTTCCCTCCTTAATTTGTGACTAATCAAGCAGATAAAGGGCCTGGAGGTGGTACTGAGCGTTTGCATTTGCATTTGGTGGCTGTTCACTCGAACTCTCAACAGTAGGGTTCCAAGCAAGTGAGAGTGGCCATCATTAGGCTAAAAATAAACAAAATAAACCCATCAGAAAAAAAGCAACAACATTGAGAGGAGCCAATACAGCAAAAGGCCTAGAGGACAATTGAAGACAACTAAAGCCCTCTAACAACATCTATCCAAGTCAAGAACACCAATAAGCAGGTAGCTGTATCACTGTCAAGCTGTATCACTGACAAGTCTACACTCAAAAGACGGCTTTACAACAAGGTGCAAACCACTGTCAACGCCCAGAAAGGCCAGATTAAACTTTGCCAGAAAACTTTCCCAGATTCTTTGGACTGATGAGACTAAAAATAATTTGTATCAAAATGATGGGAAGAAAGGAACAGCTGATCTAAAGCACAACATTGTCTGTCAAACATAGTGGAGACAGTGTTATGGCATAAGCCAATGCAACAGGGTCACTGGTGTTCATTGATGACCTGGCTGCTGATAAAAGTAGCAGGATGAATTCTGAAGCATACGTATAGGGCTATACTCCCTGCTCAGATTCACAACAAACTGATAGGACACTGCTTCATATTGCAGATGGATTATGACCTAAAACATTCAGTGAAAGCTACCCCAGGCAAGGAAATGGGATATTCTTCGCTGGCCAAATCAGTCACCTGATCTCAACCCAACAGAGAATGGTGTTCACTTACTGGAGACAAGACTGAAGGCAGCAAAAACCCACAAACAAGCAGCAGCTGAAGGTAGCTGCAGTAAAGACCTGGCCACGCATCTCAAGAGAGGGAAGGTCCATGGGTTCGAGACTTCAGGAAATCATTGAATGCAAAATACTTTCATCCAAATATCAAAGTCCTTATATTAGTAATTATGGTAGTTTGTTCCATTATTTATGAGCCCCCAAAAGGGGTGTGTGTGTATGAAAATGGCTGTAATTACTGAAATATAATTCCACACTTTTGTCAAACCCCTTGACAAAATTAGTGACTTTTTTATCTATCTATCTATCTATCTATCTATCTATCTATCTATCAAACATGTGACAATAACAACATGATGCATGACACACCCACAGTAATCAAAACAAAAAGAAATTTGGCTGCAGTGTTTGTTTTTAAAGCTGCCATATGGATGATATTGATTTATGTGATATTTAATTCAAGAAATTAAAAGGATTATTTTAGGTAATTCCCAGCTCTACATAATCAGGATTGGGGTGTTCTAAGGACAGGGCAAAGGAACGGAGTGTAACAAGGTTTTAAAATCGATGGAATTCGAAACTCAGCCAATCAGATTTCAGAAATGACGCTGTCTGCTTTATAATAACATTTTACTCACAGCCGTACCGTTTTTATTTACTGAAACAGCTTTTGCTTGGGAGGAAATGGATTGCAGATGGTGTAATTTAATCCAGAAATCGTTGGAAAACTGGACAAACTGTAAAAGCTAGAAGGACTTCGCATTTCAGGTCAGTAATATCCTCCAAATGGAATCAGCTTGCCTGCAGGCACGGGTAAAAAAAAAAAAACACACAAAAGCACAGCAGGAGTTACTTAACTTCAAATCAATGGCTCCAGCTGTGTGATAAACGCTGACTTCTTTTGGTGTTAAAAAGGAATCAATCTTTCTATTAGGAATTACTGCGCTGCATTGCCGTGCCCTATGGGTAGTGCTGTGTTATCTTTGTTAGACCTGCTGGTGGAAGTAATTGTTCCTCCGATGTGAACCTCAGGCCTTGCACAATTTATATCAGATTTATGTTGAAAATGCAGTTATGTAGCGCTCCTGCACCGGATGTAGTTTAATACAACTTTAACAGCCAGTGACGGATCTGACGTGCACTGATCTGACTATTGGCTTGAGATCCTGCAATTTATTGGCCGCTGAAACTGGAGACTCTGAAATAAATAACTGAAATAACAAAATGGCTTATTTTAAAAGAACTAAATGGCTGTCGCTCATCTATAAACAATCATTTCATCACCAGTCCCTCTTCTCTTTCTCTCTCTCTCATAGAGAGAAAACAACTTATTCTCTAATATAGCAGTTTATCTTTTCCAGAATTAGAATTTCCTTCTTTTATTCAAAACAAAAAAACCTTCTCATATACTTCCTGGAGTAAACCAGGCCGGATCTGCGAGAGTTCGGTTTATGGATAGCGTACAAGAGCCGAGTGCTGCTGTAATTAGATTGGACATAGCTTCCAAACACATTAGCCTGCGACTAGGCGGCCAAAGTCATATATTTCACAAGACTTGAAATATATCTTTGGCCCACGGTGCCACTGCCAATAAGGAAAAAGCAAGCCAAAAACACTCGCTCATCTCAGCAATTTTCTTCAAAAGCCATCATCCTTTTAACCTTCGGAAATCAAAGCTTAAGTAGCGCTAATTAATTAGACTTTCAACAAGTTTTCAGAAATTTCCAGAGGAAGCTTTAAGAGTTTTTTTTTTTTTTTGGTGCTCTGTCTTATATAATCAGCAGCAAAACATCATACTAAACCTTATAATGGGGAAGAAGTCAAACTGAAATAGTTGTGATAAGATTCCTGATAATGTCTAATAATGTACAGTATAATACAAAAAGAATGTCGAAAGTATATTTTCATGACAGAAGAAAAGTATTAACACACTTACAGTTTAATATAACATTTAAATATATATATACACTACCGTTCAAAAGTTTGGGGTCACTTGCAAATTTCTTTGTTTTTTTTTAGTGATTTATTTTCTACATTCTACAACAATACTGGGGATTTCAAAACTATAAAATAACACATATGGGATTAGG
>JAOTRS010034707.1:0-10185 GCA_028565755.1 Dinotopterus cunningtoni
ATTTTATTTGTATAGCGCTTTTAACAATTGACATTGTCGCAAAGCAGCTTTACACAATCAAAAGAATTATTTATGTTTGGCAAAAGCTGCCACGGGTTCAGTAGTATTTAATGCATCATGGAACAATTTACAAATACGGATTCTTTACTGTTAGAAGCAATATCTGAAAATAAAATACACCATAAAGGCCGAACATGTGGACACCTGACCATCACGCCTATTGTACACCTACATCCCCTGTGGCTCTTCCCCCAAACTCTTGCCACAAACTCAGAAGCACACAGATGTCTGAAGTGTCTTTATACAGTATGCTGTACAATTACAATTTCATTTCCCTTCACTGGAACTAAGAAGCCCAAACCTGTTCCAGCATGACAATGTGCATGTGCTGAAAGTGAGCTCCATATAGACATGCTTCGTAAAGGTTGGAGTGAACGCACTCGATTGCCGGGCACGATCCTGAAACTCAACCCCACTGAAAGCATTTGGAGTTAATTGGAAGACTGACTGCATCTGGGGTCTCCTTACCCTAAATGCTCAATTTCACTAGAAATTCTCTTGTAGCTGCCTGAACACAAATCCACGGAGCCGCTCTCCAAAATCTGGTGGCAAGACTTCCCAGAAAAGTGGAAGTTAATATAACAGCAAACGAGGAATAAATCTGGAATTGAGGGTTTAACAAACACATACTAATATACTGTAAAGGTAAGGTGTCCACAAACCTTTGGCCACATAGTGTAGTGCAAGCGAGATCTCTTAATGAATTGTAATTGTGCGCAAGCAATTTCTCCAGCTCTACAGAGCGTGTGCATGAAATGAGTTTTAATTTGTACATTCGTTGGTGAAAGGAAAAATTGCTTTGTCAGAAGAACACAGGTCTTAAATCTTACAGTATATAGCGTAATATGCATTTTAAAATTGACTAGTAGTCTGTTATAAAGGATTAAATGTAATTAGCAGGGGTTCCTCTGGATGCTGTACTTATGCATTAATGTGAACATGACAAAGACATGCAGAAGGTTGTTGCTTTGATACAACAGTATGGCAAATGAAAATACAGTGGAAATATTTGTGTGATATACTGGGAAAACTGTTTGCGTTTTCAGCTGGACCCTCATGTGATTTATCTTACATAGATGTTAACAGCCTTGGGATATCCTTGCTTCAAATTAAACATCCTATATAAAAGTACAACAAATTAATAAACAAACACATATATATTTCTTTGTAACATTTTTGCTGCCATTAGGTTTTATTATCATGCTGCATCTACTATGGCAACGAACAAGAAACAGTAAGAAATACAATCTACGCCAGAACCAGGAGTTATTTTAACATAGTACAGCAAGGAGACATGTCACTTGTGCGTCCCATCAGTACACTAAGAAAAGAGTGTTTAGCAAAAAGTTTCAAGCATGCATTTTAGCACCAAATACGAGGTTCTTCAATATGTTCCTCCTTCAGTTAGATGGTAGACCTGTCACAGTTATAACACATTGGCTGACAAATGACTGCAATAAACAGTTTAAATGTCTATCCTGTTGACTTGCAGCCATTTAAATTAATGCACATGATATTAGTTGTGGAATAATGCACATACACAGCTATACTTACTCATTTTCTATATCTCTTATCCTGCACAGGGTCACGAGGGGCCCAATGGTTATCCCAGGGGACTCGGGGCTTGAGGTAGGGTACACCCTAAATGGGCTGCCAATCCATCGAACGCACACACACACACACACAGTGGGCAATTTGGGAACACCAATTAACCTAATCTGCACATCTTCGGACTGTGGGAGAAAACCGGAGTACCCAGAGGAACCCTGGCAAGCACAGAGAGGGAGGGCATGCAAACTCCACAAACCCGAGGGGGGGGGATAGAACCCTCGACCCTCGAGGTACAAGGCCACAGTGCTGTATATAGTCCTGTAAATTTTATGTTGTCTTGATTAAGTTACAAAAAAGGAATGCAAGTCCTTTAAATATGTATGAACTGTGCAACAACATTTAACCGTTTCAGTGCTAATGGTTTGAATAACTGTGACGGGCCTACTAGTAATCAACAATATGTTTCATTTATACAAATGATTACACTGATGGCTGGCTTTTATTTCTTGCAGTTTCCCATAAAGCACAGTAAAATATATATATTTTTTTACAGTAAACATTATTTCAATGGGCTACAAGGAGGCTGTGCATTTTCTTTTCATTGCACAAAAATGCTTGCTGATGGTGACATGCTTTATATCTTTTTTTTTTTCAAAATAACTGTTTAACTGTCAATTGTGCACTGGTGGGATGATACACATAATACATCATACATTTTTTGAAAACATTGATAATGAACTTATACAAGAAAAACAGGTATATAATAAAAAAATAAAAAATTAATAATAAATAACGCTAGAGCTCGTTTTAGCTTTAACATTGAGCAATAAGATTCTTCAATAAAAATAAATATAACGTCTTGCATCTGATACTACATTAGTAACACAAAAGTAAAACGAAACAAACGAGAATGTGTAAACATTTTGGGTGAATTGAATTATTAAGTTAATAAGTATTAACATCAATAAATATTTATAAACAAAAACAACAAGTAAAAAAAAAAAAAGACACTTAATGACATAATAAACATGCTTCATGTAACAAGGACAACAACTAACTTACACAATAATCCTAATGGATACCCGAAGATTCTAACAAGGAGGTAGTGAGAGCTTTTGAAGTGCATATTAACATTCAAACTAAATATTCCATCCTTCCTTCAACAGTGACTTCAACTAGTGTATGTAAGCTTAAAAAGGAGATTTCCACTGCGATGCTTCAAACATTGAAAAGAAGCTCACACTTACTGTACAATAGACAGTAGGTGTAAACTCGGATGAGTTAGATGGGGGTTCCAGCGCTGGTGAAGACCAAATCACACGCTCACACCTTACTATTTGGCCCTAGAGCAGATAAAGTAGAACAGACAGACTGTAAGACACTGTATATATAATAAAACTGTGAAGATGGCGTGTCTGTGCATTTGCGAAAAAAGAATTTGGGGGATGTAAGATGAACAATACAACACATCAAAATGGTTTTTGGAATTTGCGTCTGTCGGTCTGTCTGAGCCCACATCACGTAAAAACTACTGAATAAATTTTAATGGGGTGTTCACGGGTGTATTTGGCCGAGCTGGAGGTAACGTATAGGATTTGTGTCATGGCAATCTGCCCACGGGAAGAGAGGATATGCTAATTTGAAATTTAAATAGAAAAGGCCCTTATATCATTAAAAATTAATAAATTAATTAATTAATCAATTAATTAATTAAATCGACCATAAAAAAAATTATTAGTTCATCTCAAAATTCAACAGATGGCGCTGTACATTTTTAATATGTGCTTATGATTAATATGTGCAATTGAAATCTACTTAATAAACCCGATCTCGCACCTTCATTCCATACACTTTACGGTAACACTTAAAATTTTTAGTTCATTCCAAAAATCAACAGATGGCGTTGTACATTCTTTAAAAAGCATTTATGAGTGTGCAATCACATTTTAAAGTGCACTGTAGTTAAAGTACGTCTGTTGATTTGCGATAACTACAATTCCGAAGTCGTGGGCACAGCTAGTATACACACATTACCAATCAAAAGTTTGGACACACATTCTAGAACAATACTTTTTTTTCTTTTTTTTTCAAAACTATATATCAACACATGGCATTAAGTAACTCACTCACTCACTCATCATCTACACCGCTTTATCCTGTACTCAGGGCCACGGGGACCTGGAGCCTATCCCAGGAGACTTAGGGCACAAGGCAGGATACACCCTGAACAGGGTGCCAATCCATCGCAGGGCACACACACATACACACATTCACACGCTCATTGGCAAGTAACTAAGCAACAAAACAACAGTCTGCTGTTCTTGCAGTACAATAGTATTGCCAAGTGCATTTGCAAATTCCATCAAGCACCATGACAAAACATGAAGACCATCTCTCATGAAGACCTGCCCGGGAAAGCAAGACCAAAACATAGCTCTGCTGCAAAGGAGAAGTTCATTTAGAGTTCCCAGCATCAGAAATCACCAATTAACAAACAGCACCTCAGATTAGAGACATGATAAAGGCATTAAAGAGCAGAAGTAGCAGATGCATATCAGTATCAACTGTTAAAAGGAAATGAGTACATATTTTTAGATGCCATCTGCATTGTTTCACAACATAGAAAAAATAATAATCAGGAAAGATCATGAAATTAGAAGGTGTGTCCAAACCTTTGAATGGTACTGTACATGTGTGTATATACAGTAAAGGTATATGTACTGTATGCATCCACTTGACCAGTCATGCCCATATATAGGTATCCCTAAACTGTCACAAAGTTGAAACCGCCCAATTATATAGAATGTGTTTGTTTGCTGTAGCACTCTAGATTAACTTTCTTAGAACTAAGGCACCCAAACCTGTTCCAGTATGACATTGTGACTGTGCACAATGCAAGTTCCATAAAGACACGGTTTGCCAAGGATGATGCGGAAGCTTTCAGCATTGACGTCAACCCTATTGAACACTTTTGGGACTTTTTTATACTCTTGTAGCTGAATGAACACAAATCCCCTCTGTCACACTGCAAAGTGATACGTCCTCAAAGAAGACCGGAGGTAACACTAACAACATGTGGGTATGATGGTCAGGTGTCCACAAACAAAGTACTGTATATATTGTGATTTATAATGATAGTCAACTTTTATGATAATGTTTATGGATAATTGAAAATATAAACAGTCTTGATTGCCATTGTATTCAGGATTGTATATTGTGAAATGTTCATATTAAGTTGGGAAAATAACGTTAGCTAGTATTACTTACTTACTTTTTACTACAAGAGCTAATCCTATAAATAATAATAATAATAATAATAATAATAAATTTAGGGCTGTGATTTAAACAAAGATGAAACACAAGCAATTGATGGTAGGTGACCAAATCTGTCATGTCCAGCATGTTGGACGTAATTACATGTCCGTGTTTTAACACAAAACACAAGGCAAATATTAATGTCAGCACATGTTCATGTAGAAAGCACTTACAAAATGCATTTTAAAACAATTTTACCGTTTTATTACTGAGGTGGTAGAGTTTATTGCTGCTCAGCATACGTCATATAAAAGGTACGTTCTCCCGTTCAGAGTTCTTAATGATCCACTCGATGGCATCCCAGCCCTAGAGAGAGCAAAGACACAACAGACGGTGAAGCAAGTTTAAGCATCAATAACCATTCTGTCATTCCCTAATCATTATTCTTTTTCAATTATTGTAATAGTAAATGATTCATATCTTTTTTTTAACTTTTTTTACTATCTTCATTCTGTTTCATTATAATGTGTTATAATCAGTGCAATAATCTTTCTGCTCTCTTAACAATTTACATGAATTGTGTTTTAATATGAAATATTCCCATTAATAGCTTATGATAATGTTTAAGGGATGCCTATAGTCACACTGTTGAATAGGGCACAGCACACTGTTTCCACTTAAGCTCAGTGATTTCAATGTCGGTGATTTGTAGCTTATGATTGAGGAACTATAGAACTGTGATGTATTGGAAATGCACAAAAGTGTCGTTCGCTTCATTTGAACTTTAGCAGAAATAACATAAGAGCCTTAATATTTCCACTTGCATTTTGATGTAAAAAATCCACACTTGCAACTGTTTATGATTGTATTTGCTGATGATCAACATACACTGAACTACACGTAATAACTGCAGGCAGTTTCACTTCCTACTTTGTCACAACTTTTTTTCCCCCCAGCATAACATTTAATTATAAAAAATAATTTGGATAAGATTGATTTGGAAAGTCTGTGATTTCAAACTTATAATCTGGGCAAATGAACATTTTAGTTTGTACATTCAAAATTTTAGATCTGGCAACCCAGAACTGTGCGATTCTGGAAATGCATGGAAAATTGCTGAGCGCTTAGTCAGCACTTTGGTTTTGTTTGTGTCATTCCATTTATAAAATACCAGGAGGTTCGTTTTTTTTTTCCTCCTAACTTATTTTTCTTTTAAGTGGAGCTATACTATCTATGGTGTAACGTAATGCTGACTCTAAACTGATCAAGTTCTGTGGGGTCAGGTGGTGATCTAATCATAGTTGATAAGTCTGGGAGATTACTGACTTACATTACTGATGTAAATGTACTTTTATTGAGGTAGTGCTGCAATGTACATACCTTATTACTATGACACTCTTTAAAAAAAAAAGACCGTCTATACATGCATAAATTCATTATTTTACAGTTTTAACTTTCTGCATTTCTAAGCAAGCTATTTTATCAGTTTCAAGAAAAGTAACATTTTCACATTTTTACACCCACTCACAGCCGTTCTCAGTAAATCTGCAGAGCAAAACCAGATCCGTGTGCTGCAATACTGTATTATACCAGTATAGTAAGCTATTTTTGTCTGCCTGATTATATTTCTGAAAGGATTTGTTTATGTTCTTTTAGATTATTACTGCTGGTCTAATGAACAGAATAAATACTGAGTAAATCCTCTGGAAGTTTTAATGCAGATTAAATATATTAAACTATTATCTATTCATCTATAATCAGTTAATGTATAAAATCATCTGAGGACACCGCACCATGCTGTAATATCTTTATAAAAAAAAAGCACATTGTTTATAAAGGAAATTCCTCAACCGCGTAAAAAGTCTGATTTTGCAATCCAGGCAAACGAGAAGTAGTTTGGAGCTGCCCCTTCATAAACCCACGTAAACCATGTGATCGCAGAGGGTATTCCAGTGACTGTAGCAAGTCAGAAACTGACAATTAGAAAGCCGCAACAAATACAGTGGCCTGCATAAGTATTACCACACCTCCCACAACTTTTCCACATTTTGTAGCGTTCAAATGTGGAACTGAAACAGACTCGATTGGCTCCGGGTTCTTGAGTATGTCATAAATGTACACACAAAAAAAAATTATAAAAAAAAATAGTCCATAATATTGAAGTTTAGGGAAAATTCATTATAGTCTGCAAAATTATTTACAAGTAAAAATTGTGATGTTATTGAATAAGTATTCACCCCTGTTGTGAAATCCTGAAATTAGTACTGATACAATCAGGTAACATAATAGTCACATAATTGAATGAACGTAGTATAGCTGTGTGCACTGTGTTATTTTACTACTATATATCTTTAAATATTGCATATTGTGTAAACCAAACAGTAGAAAGACAAATTAGGTCAATTTCTATTTCTTACCCAACAAAATATTCAAGGGGGTGAATACATATGGCACTGCTCTTCAATTTAATTATAAATCAGTACTTTAATTACCTTTCTTGCATTAGCAGTCATACTAAGCGCCATCAGACTCTCAAGGTAGCTGCTCAAACTGACTCCTTTCACTGTAATTATTGCCTCTTGGGTTAAGATTGTTCTGTTGATAAGGGAAAAAAATGTAATAAAAAAATAAATAAATGCTTAATCAAGAATTTAAACAAAGCCAAATAATAATAATAATAATAATAATAGTGTGCATTAATACAAAAGAATAATAAACAATGACCAAACTTACATGTCTGGGTTTTCAGGATGCGGTCTGTAAACAAGTCTTTCATCTACAGACACTAAATTTGTTAGGGTTATCTAAAAAGATCAAACAGAATTATTGTTAATATCTCACATTTAAAACTGTTCAGGAAGTAACACATTTGCATTTAAAGTTATCCGCAGCAAGACCACAATGCACAGATGAAGTCAGACGTTTACCTACAGTACACTTAGGTTAAAATCATGACAACTGATCTTTTCAATAAACTATACATGAGTTTTTGCAAGTTGGTTAGGATATCTTCTTCATGCATGACAAGTAATTTTTCCAACAATTGTTTACAGATTATCATTACACAATTGTGATCATTTACATGATCACAATTCCAGTTCACAATTCTGGTTCATCCTTGGGAGCATTTCCAAACGCCCGAAGGTACAAACAGTCAGGTCTGTGCAAACAGTACTACGCACCTATAAACACCATGGGACCACGCAGCGATTAGACCAGTCAGGAAGGAGATCATTTCTGTCTGTTAGAGATAAATGTGCATTGGTACGAAAAGGACAAATCCATCCGAGAAAAACAGCAAAGAATCTTGTGAAAACACTTGAGGAAACAAAGTAACTCCACAGTAAAATAAGACAGGTATGGTCGTAACCTGAAAGGATGCTCAGCAAGGAAGAGGCCATTGCTCCAAACCTGCCAAAAAAACCCAGACTATGGTTTCCAGCTGCACGTGGTGATAAGGGAAGCCAACAAACCTAACTCAGTTAAACCAGTTCTATCAGGAGAAATGGAATAAAATTCTAACAAATTATTGTAAAAAACCAAAAAGTTTAACCCAATTTAAACACTTTAAAGGTAATGCTACCAAATATTAAAGACATGCATGTAAACATCAGAGCCACTGGGAATGTGATGAAAGAAATAAAAGCTGAAATAAATATTTCTCTCTACTATTACACTGACATTTCACAAGTAGTGAGACTAACTGGCCTAAGAAAGGGAATGTTTACTAGGAGTAAATGTCAGGGATTGTGAAATACTGAGTCTAAATGTGTTTGGCTAAACCGTATGTAAACTTCTGACTTCAACTGTATGAGGCAGAGGGTGTTGATGTACACTGTGCTGCAGGGATACTGGGACCAAGACTTCTTTCCTCAGCCATGTTTGTAATGACATTTTACATCCAATAAACAATAATAAAAACAAGTACACTTGTGGTAGTCTTTTCTGGTCTGTCCGTACTCACATTTGTTGAACAAAGCTCCATTTTCTTCTCTTCAGGATCAACAATAGAATGCTCTTTAATGTATGTAGTGGTGCGACTTGTCCCCAGTATCTACAAAAACAATTTCCATGATTATTATTTAACTTAAAATAATGCATGCCAATAACACTTATATAAAGGCCATGTATTGGTCATGTAAGTGTTATTGGTAAAGGCCAATAACACTTTTGCATACATATCTATAGTCATATATACACCCATAACATTTACTGTAATCCACCTGTATAATATCATGTTATGTCCATAAAACACCTCAGGTTGGTCCTCCATGAATTGTGTTTGTTTCTCCAGAACATCCCAGAGATGCTTGAACAGATTGAGATCTGGCGAATTTGGAGAACTCTCAGTCATGTTCCTCAAACCTCAAAACAATTTTCAGTGTGTCACAGCAGGTATTATCCTACTGAAAGAGGCCACTAATTTCATGAAGAGGTGTTTTTATCTGCAACAATGTTTAGAAAGGTGTTTTTTTTACAGTTTGTGTCAAAGTAAAGTCCACAAGAATAGGAGGACCTGAGGTTTCCCAGCAGATCACCTAGAACGCCTTCTTCCCATAGTGCAACCTGGTGCCATCTTTTCCCCAGTTAAATGACACGTAGATACCGAGTCACCCATACCATGTAAAAGAGAAACTGATTCATCAGACCATAAGACCTTCTTTTATTGCACCATGCTCCAGTTCCGCTGCTCATATGCCCACTGTAGGCGTTTTCAGTAATGGACACGAGTCAGCATAGGCACTGAATCTGGCCTTTGTCAAAGTTACTCAAATCCTTACACTTGCCCAGTTTTCCTGCTTCCAACACATCAACTTTAAGAAACCTACTGTTTTTGTGAAACCTGATATACTGCATTGATCTATATCCCTTGATATGTGCCAATGCAACAAGAAAACCAATGTTATTCACGTCACTGGACAATGGTTTGAATTGGTTTACATTATGTTACAGAAGTCTCTATTTATAGGGGATGGCTCGATCAATAGTTTCAAGGTTCTTGGGTTGGTAATGTACTGTAGCTCTGTGTAAAAAAAGAAAAGAAAAAAAATCTATGACCTCAGGGACATCCAGATCTGAGCCCACTTGATTTTTGCCTGTGGCTGCCATTGAAGGCCAGGAAAATGTACTGGGAAAGATACAGCAGATTTAATTTAAAGGAACACATTCTAGACCAGATGTATAGAAACTTGAGTGACATCCAATTTTTAATCCATGAGGTTTAATATGATGTTTAGCCCATCCTTTGCAGCTATAACAGCTTTAACTCTTTTGGGAAGACTTTCCACAAGGTTTAGAAGTGTGTTCTAGGGATGCACC
>JAOTRS010034766.1:0-10182 GCA_028565755.1 Dinotopterus cunningtoni
CAACTTGGTGGTTGTGGGGTTTGAACCTGGGATCTTCCGAACTGTAGTCCAATGCCTCAACCACTGAGCTACCCCTGGCCCCTTAATAGCATTATGAACTATATACACATCCCTGAGTGGTGTAGAGGAAAATTGCTTACCACTAACATTTAGAGATTGTTGGTTTGATTCTTATATGATACTACAGCCTTTTTAAGCTGTCCTGACCTCAGAGGTAAGATTGTCCTGTATAAATGTGGGGTTCTCAAATGTTATATTCAATAGTCTGAGCCTGGGGCCATATTCATTAAAATTCTTAGTGCAAAGAGATGCTACTAGGAATGTAATTCTAAGAAAATTCCTAGCAATGTACAATAGGTGCTTCCCAGTTAGTAGGTGCTAAAACTATAAAGTAAATCCTTCTGCATCAAACATCTTAAACACTTACAATAGGTGGAAAAAAAATACCATGAGTAGTGAGAAGGATGTGGACGAGCCTTAGAAGAAAATGCTGGAAAGATGAGGATGAAGTATTTGCTCCAATGTTTGCTACACACCCATGATGTAGTTTATTAACACTAGTTTGATTAACGTGCTGGAGGAGCGCACTATGAGCATGAGGGAGAGAGGGAGAACGTCTCTGTTCCCTGCTCCCAGAGAGGGGAGGATATAATAAAGACAGTAAATGAAAATTCAAAATAATAAACAGATTGTTCCAGACATGAAGGACAAAGCAGAAGAGTTTTCTTGCTGGTGGTGTATGTGCAGTGTAAACACAAGCTATAAGCAGATCACATTTAGGGGAGAAGTGAGTCTCTAATAATAAATCTACCTACCGTGTGTGAGTGTGCATGCATGTGTGTGCATGCATGTGTGTGCATGTGTGCGCATGTGTGTGTGTGACAGAAAAATGGGGAAAAAAGCAGAACAGAGCTGACATTTATTGAAAGTGAGACTAAATCGAAGAAAGTAAAACTCAAAGGCAATCACTCATTTCCAGATGCTCTCACACCACACTTCAAATTTCTCCTGTTTTTATATTCAGAATAATTGTCTCTCTAAGACTGAAACAAAAGCACAAAGCTCCAGCATCTTCCTGATGAGTCAACTACAAACTGCTTTTGATTTTGAAGTCCAATCCCCATATTGTTCCCTCACATACACAGGTGTACTGTAGCCGGAATGCACGGAGCAACACTTCGCCCCTTTCTTCTCTCCAAATGAAAAGAAAGAATAATGCAGTTAATAATCAGCCTAATCCAGTTACATTCATTCCTAATTAAAGTCCTGCCATATGGGAGCTCTACCAAAGTGTATCTTAGTATTTTTACATGGCTATAATGCCAGTTTTTGGAGCATTTTCATAAATCATACATCAAAACAATCCTTACTACCTCACCTTCATGAATATATATGTAATAAATCCAAGTAACAAGAAAAACATGTTTAAACTAAAAATAAACATGATTTTTTTTCCCTGCATATTTTTCTGAATCGTAACGTGCAAAAAGCAACAACTCATCAATGTAATAAAGTTGTTGAAAATACTTGTTGGTCCTTGAAAAAAGTGTTGTCAATAGACAAAGACACTGACATTTCCAATCTAATTTTGGATTGTGGTCGCCAAGGAGACGTAACATAGAGAGGACCTAACATACACTGACAGAAGATGCAGAAGTCTTGTTTTTCTGTGCCCACAAGACAAAATGTGTCTGTTAGCTGTTAGCTGTTAGCTATCTCGCTACTGGTGCCCAGTTAGGCCACCCTTCTGTTACTTAAAATGATTTTTTCCTGCATATTTCTCTAAATCGTTAAACACTGTAAGCTTGCTGGCTGTCAATGTTGCCATGATAACATCGTCAAACAGACTGAAGTTCAGATTTTGAAAAGGAAATTTAATGTTTGTAATATACCAAAACAAAATAAAATCTATGTACTTAACATTTGTACAGTAGAATCTCTGCTCTTATTGTAATGTATTTCAGTAAAGTGCTACTTGTGCTCTTAAGTACATAAGTTCTAGACTCCAGGAAGTCCCACTTGTTGTCTGCTGTTTGATTTCATTCAGTCCACCTGATGGACAATCATATTCCTATCTGCCTTTAAAGCACTTTTTTAGTAAGTAAAATCCTCTCAAGCTCATTCCTTCAGCCGCCTCACAATCGTGCTGGTATTCAGTCCATCTTATTATTTTCAGTCCTCTCATATGATACTGATAACTTATACCGCAATAGACACACAGGTATGTAATTTATAAAGACTTGTTCTACTATGTCTTTTGTCCCTGCCTCTTCTCTTACCCATGTCACATGATTTACCCTATATTACAGATTATTAGTCATAATAGATACTTCAAAATCATCATCAGTCTCTGTGTCACCACAAAGCTTTGCACTGATAGACATTTAGCATTAAGCCAGTGGATTTTTTTGTTTTTTTTAGACACAACCACAGTATTGCTTCCTCAGGACTTTTAAGCAAGGGCAATATGGAAAGTGATGAATAATGGGTGTGTCTGGATAATCGTCAGTAATTGGATGGTCTTGTCTGAGTGGCTCCATCTGGTGGAAGCAAACAGGAAGAGTCTTGAACCTGTAGACTCCACAGTGCACACACACACACACACACACACACACACACACACAATATGTAATTACTTTTCAGGCTTAGACTACTCTGATGCATTGCTTTATATATCTTTTATACCTGGTTCTTGTTTTACCCTTGTCATAATGTTAACGCTTTAATGTTTCTGGATACTGAGAATTATGTTGGTCTTATATGCTACATGATTTCAATCTACTGTATATTATTCTCCAGCTGGTACTGATGCTGTAACTACAGTAACTGGATACAGAGGACGATCAGTTCAGATTAACTGCTCCTACACATCTGGATATGAAGAATACATCAAGTATCTCTGCAGAGGTAAATGTTCCAGCTGGAACCTTACAGATGTTCCTGTTCAGTCTGGATCTCCTGTTAAAGACTCCAGATTCTCTCTGTATGACGACACAACAGTCAAAGTCTTCACCGTCAACATCACTGATCTGAGACCAGAGGATGGAGGAACTTACTGGTGTGGGATAAATCAGATAGGACCTGATAGATACACAGAGATTCTACTCGTGGTTATAACAGGTGAGTGTTACACAGTGGAGAGTAAAAAAATATCACACATTAATTCATTTGTTATGAACATATTGGGATTGAGAAAGACTGTTAAAGGCCCATGTGCGCCGTAGAACAGACCTCATTCATTAAATTTGTAAACTAAAAGACTTAGACTTAAATTAGACTTAATACAAGGATCTTTAAACCAGATAATCTTAATCTGGACCATAACCTAACTGCTTCCATTCAATTCCATTTTTTCAGATGTTCCTGCCATGACTACTGTCTCACACACCACACACTCCACTTCAACACACTCCCTGAGTACATTAGTACATGCTGAGAACACACACTCAACAACAGGTATGGACTTCTTGCTTCACCTTTTCATCACATTTTTCTTACATCATTCATTATGTCTCATTATTTCTCATTATTCAGCTTATCCACTAAATGATGCTAAACAATCAATGACTACACCCTCATCTCAGGGTGTGTACAATATCACATGTCTTTGCTGGTCACTAATTTGATGGTCACACGTCCTACATGAGAAAGATAACACAGATTGCATCAGCTTGGATGGTGTAGATGTGTTAAGCATGTTGCTGTGCTTTGCGGTTTTCTGACATTTTTCACAAGCCTTTTTATTATATATTATTCTCTGTCACATATTTTTGACAACAAACTAAAAGCAGTAAGTGCACATGTTCAGGATGTCTGGCAAGTTAAAGGCATTTCAAAAATGCTGAGCTGCTTGTGGAACTTAAAACTGCAGCCCCAATGACCTTCTTACCTATTATTGTGCTTTACCACATTTCTGGTATTTATTCAGTTTAAATCTACACATGGTACACCTACACCTCCCTCAGTGTAATTTGCCTGAGCAGGTGTGGTTTCTACATTTCCAGTTTCAGTGGTTTGAAAACATGCACCATAGATCAGGGTTTTTTTCCAAATGCTGTGTTTAGTCTGTTTGAATGTGAACCCATTGTTTGCCTGACTGTTGACCTCTACATTGCAAAAATATGCGGAGAAGTGCATCCGAATCAGTATTAGTATCAGGCTTATACTTTGCCGACATATTCATACTTTATAATTGTAATGTTACATTTACCAATAGGACCCTACGTCATTGCTTCTCTCTCTCATCTGTCCATCTTAGCAGTGCATCTGTTGGTTTCTCTTTCCAGCTTTGATGTGTGACTGACAGTAATAATAAAAGAGAATTATTTATTACATATGGTATTGACAACAGTGTTATAAACTGCAGCTCATAAAAGACCACCGTATCCCGTTTCCTTCTACAGTGTGATCATGTTTCTCTTCCAGGCTTCCCAACGTCCGCTGTAAACACTGCTGTCTCTGTGGTTCTGGTGCTGGTTCTCTTCACCCTGTTATTCACTTTCACCCTACAGAGGAAAAAGAAGACGCGAGGTACCACAAACACACAAATAACATTTTATAGTTTCATTTACATAATTGTTTAAAGTATTCTGAAGTAGATTTACCTGGTGAATAAAATTTAGCAATTGAAAATACAGAGCATGTAAAAATATTTAAGGCTGTAACTACCACATGAAGACATGGTATGAAATAATTAATCAATTATTAATGTAATATACAAAATGTAAAAAAAAAATCATCTGTTATTGTACATTCCATTTGACTTTAAAATAGGGAATCAAATCCATCAATCACATACATTATCATCAAAGAATGAGGGCAAAATAAATGCATGTTCTCATCTGTCTTTTTTATGTTGTTTTCCATATCATACTTAAATGAATATTTGTATATATAATGCCAGGATTTTAATATAGTAATTAAAATAGCAATTTGAACTACTCAAATTGCTAGGCTTAAACATTATTATTATTATTATTATTATTATTATTATTATTGTTGTTGTTGTTGTTTATTTGTTTTTGTGGTTGTGTTTTTATTTATATGTGTTTATTTAAATGGTTGAATGTATTTTCTCCCCCACTCTCAGCCTCATCTTCTGGCCAACCTGAACAAAGATTCTCAGCTCCCCATATGGTAAGTTGTGTTTTTCCAAAATCTTCTTTCTGTAGGGACAACCTACAGAAACATTGTTGTCGCCACACATGCAGCATTAAACCAGCGGTGTCCATATCCACTACTGAAAGGCTGGTGTCCTGCCACATTTTGGTGTTTTACCTAAACTTAATCAAACCTACTGAATAAACCCAGCTTTTAACAAATAAATTTGATCATCTGTGTTTGAGCAGAAGAATCTTTAAACTGTGCTGCACACTGTCTCTCTAAGACTGACCTTTATGATCACTGGACTAAAACAAACACTTACATTAGCTGAGTTTCTGTTGTATGTACAAAAGAGAAGTATAAAAAAAAGTTATGTTTTAGGTAAAGTTCTTGGATTTGACCACACATTAAAAAAAAATATATATATTAAAAATGGGGTACCTAACCTCGTTGAAATTCAAACCCAGGCTTTAAGTATACAGGAAACTGACATTTATAACCTAAGTTAAGAAGCAAGTGTATTTCCGGTATGATAGATGGAGGACTAAATTTAATAGTGAAGCTGGTCTATGTAGGTATAAGTCCTGACATTCACCAATAAAATAACAAACAAGTATATATTATATATAAAACAAGGAAACACTCTGTTAATAAAAGAGGTGGATGAAACATAACTATTGGCTGAAGCTGACAGGAAGTCTACCTAGGTGAACAGATAGGCATCTTAGCACAAATAAAACATCAATCTTTTAGGTGGAGCAGAATACCAGCAGAATACCACATTAAGTTTGACTTCTGAAAGCCTGGCGTTTGTCTGTAAACATAAAGACAGCTTGAGGCCATGAACATAAATGCAAATCAGTTTTATTGAGTGCAAATATATTAATAAATATATCTATCTGAGAATGCAGATTTTGATCTTTGACTGCCCAGGTAGAGTGTGGGAACTGTAATTAATTGAAATTAAGGGGCTCAGATGGTTAAGGCTCCAGGTTACTGATTGGAAGGTTGGAGATTTAAGCCCCAGGGGAATCGGGGCATTAGGCGTGGTACGCCCTGGACAAGGTGCTAGTCTGTCACAGGGACCAAAACACTACAGAGAACTTGGAAATGTAAATTGTCTTATTTCACTTGTCTTTGGACTGTAGGAGGAAACTGGAGAAAGGGTAAAGACACCAAGCAAGGGCAGAATATGCAAACTCCACCCACACACAGACATGAAGGCCACAATCCTAACCACTATGCCAATGCATGCCACCAATTTTCTGACAAATAAAAAAATAATAATCTATACCTGACTTAGACAGTATTTATAATTTTAACTATTTAAGTGCATAATACTTTACAGGAATGTACTTTTAATGTTTTTGTAACACTTTTCCCCCCATCCTGTGGTCAGGTTCCATGTCCTGTTTATGATTATGAGGAGACTGAAGACAGCAGATCTCTTTCTAATGCGCTTTACTCCACTGCTCTGCCTCCCTTAATCCCACCAGAGATTTATTCCAACACTGGATTAAACACAGTTCCCTCTGACTCAGTTGAGAAATCTGATGAAAGTCTAATGTACGCAACAGTGTGTTTTGACACCGGGTTTAATAGATTAGATCCATGGAAATATGATACTGTATATTTTTAGTGGTTAGCAAAAATAGTTAGAAGTTAGACACTTCAGAATGCTAATAATTCTGAGCAATTTTAAATATGCAACTCACATTAACGTGCATTACAGTATGCTGTGCTGTGGTGCTGTTTGTTTGGTCAGGAGGTGTTCTTTAAATTTAACACCAGTCCTTACAGTAGATTAAAAGTATGCCATAAACTGCTGTATATATGTTTTATTTCAATTTCATTGTGCAATATTTTATTAATTTAATTATTTTTATTCGAAAGATGAATTATTCATGAACTTGCTTGTATGTGTTATTTGTATATATGTTTTAGTTCTACTGAACCACTAAACATGTTTCCTAATAAACATGATTAGTAAATGTTTCATTGCTTGTTAAACATAACATCTTGATTCATGTCAATAAATTATAATGTTGTGGTGCAATAATGAAAAAAAAAAAACATATTGTGAACACAAACATTGTTGGGGACGTTTGTGAAATGCCCTTGCTGTGGTCTTCATTGCTCATTAATTAATGAGACATAATTTTGGAGCACAATTTATGGAAACCTAAAATAATTAATAATTTTTACAACCTTCAGTGATAATTCTCATGATCCACATTTTATATATAGTGGAACCTTGGATTCCTAGTTTGTTATTTTTTAAATAAAAAAATCGTTGCTCGTCTTGCGGAACACTCGCAAACCGAGTTACTCGGATTGCAAGTAACATGGATGGCGAGTATTTGTCATATTTATTGACAAATAAATGTTTGTTATTAAATTAATGTTAAAAATATATAGAAAAAAACAAAGATAGATGTTAGATTCTTGTCTCCACAGGGATTTGGGATCCGCCCACACGCTTAGTGCTCTATTGACATGCAAGATTTATGTAAACAACTCTAATCAGATATAAGTAAATGCTAATTGCTGTGTTGTTTGGGGGAGTGACATGCTAATGCATGTCAGGACAGGAAGGACTTAATAGAAGAAACAAAAAACATTTCAATATTTTGATAAAAATATTCTTATATGTACATAAGAATCGTTGAGAAAATGCCTCGTTGCATGAATCCACACAAACGCTTCAGGTTTTTTTTTCTCCCAGTTTTCTCCCTAATTTAGTTATATCCAATTCCTCCCAATCACTAGGGCGCTCCCACATTAAGGCTACTACTACCACTCAGTCGAGAGGGCTGAAGACTACATGAGAACACATGTTTCCTCTGGACCACGAGACGCCAGCAGACCGCAGACCAGCAGGCCTTCTCGAACTGCTCGCTCACGCACCATTAGGGGCGGCGTAACACACTCGGAGGACAGCGCTATCCGCTCCTTACACTTGCGTGAGCTCACAGATGCCCCTGATTGGCTGTAGAGCCGTGATTGTGTGGGAGCACTAAGTACCTCTCATTCCTCCACTCCTCCGGCTACAAGAGGTTACAGCATCACCCGGGAATTGAACTTGTGATCTCTGAATGATAGGGCGAGCACTTTGCTGTTTGTGTCCAGCATTGAATAATTATTTGACCATGAGAGGCTGGAATGTTGCTGTGAATTTATGTCTGAAATGAAGCTGCTCACATTGTTGCATGCTTTCACTTTACTGTATAAAAGGCTGCATTTATTTAGCAAGTATGTATTTGTGCTATGCTATTATTTATTTATTTTTTTTACGTATTATGAAAACTACAAAAGCCCCAAAATTATGAAATAGTCTTCTAATTAATTTTCGGGATGCAGACACAGTCTTAGTGTTTAAGTACAGGCTAAAAATTTATTTATTTAGTTAAACATTTTTGTAAATAAATTTGCCTTAGGTTAAGGGGCAGATCTGGGGGACTCATGGACGTAGAGTATTATGGTGAACTGGTATGTTTAGATGCTGTCTTCCCCACTCTCACTGATCACTCAGGTTTGTTGACGGTGAAGTGACTGGTTGCTTTACATCCCAGGGAGCCCTCATGTTTGTGTTTCCTTCTGGCTCTCCTCTTTTTACTGTAGTTACGCTGCCACAGTTAGGACTTGCTTGCACTCTGAACTGAATATACATTCAATTTAAACATTATGTGACTGTGACTATACCTAACTGTTATCTCCTCTCTCTCTCTCTCTCTCTCTCTCTCTCTCTCTCCCTCTCCCTGTCTCCCTTTGTCGAGCTACACATGTCGCTCCTGAGCCACCAGTGATCCAGAACCTCTCTTGCCCCCTGGCCCTGTCTGACTGGTTCCCCTGCTTCTGGTTGGTGATCTCATCGCATGGAGGACCGTGTGGTCTGTTTGGGATGCTTGTGGTAACTGGGCAGGGTTTCACTTTACCGTGAAAAGGGTCCTGCCTCGACTGATGCAGACAGCTGTTCTCTAAGGACATGTGACTGCAGTCGCTCAATAGTTCAGGACTGGAGTTTCCTACAGTCTACCTGAGCCTCCAATAATGAACTGGACTCCATATTAACTTAAAGACATTATCTGTTATATTGAACTTCCAGCTCCCTAACACACAGTATGACTTCAGATCAATCCCTGCTATCCGTTATCACCCAAATGAGGATGGGCTCCCTGGTTCCTCTCAAGGTTCCATCTCGGGGAGTTTTTCTTAGCCACTATCGCCCTTTGACTTGCCCATCAGGACAATCTGATCATTTTGATTCATACACATTTTCTCACAGTTCATAAACATTTCCATAATTTTTCTTTGATTTTTTTTTAAAGCTGCTTTGTGACAATGACAATAGTTTAATTGTAGAATTAAATTGAATAGTGGTTCAGGTGGTCAAAGCTCTGAGTTGCTGATCTGACGGCTGGGGGATCAGTGGAATGCAATAGTAAGATATATTTTGTGAAATCATGTGACAGAATTGAGTTTTACAATAGTGCTGAGTTTCTCCAGAAGTCTCCAGAACTTTTGCTTTTGGACCTAAAGGTTACCTCCCACAGGGGGAGAAAGTAGGCGGAGTCTGTGGGCAGGCGGAAGTGGTGTTGCCCCCCAGTGGCTGAAATTTGTCAATACATTTAATCTATTTTAGGTCCAAATTAAAGATTTCATGTTTAACACATTACGAAAACATTAATATCGTTAATTCGGCTGTATTTTCTTCTTTCCCAAGGCGTAACCTTTGCATTTGTCACCGTCATCGTCATGGTAACGTGTTTTTTATGTGTGGTAATACCACTATTGGCCACTAGAGTTCAGCACTGCAGTGGCTTCAGTGTCTACTCAACATGAACGTCCAATAATCTGCTTTATGTCCTTTTGTTTCTAAAGGTTTCAAATCTTAAATATTTAAAACACGCTTGAATTCTGTTACATGTAAAAAAAAAAAAAATAATAATAATAATAATAATAATAAATAAATAAATACAATATAGTTCTTGAAAAATCTTGTTCTTAATCAGTAGCAATAGGTTTCTCTTTCACTTCTAATTAAATTGACAATAAACAAGACCCAAGGCAAATTTATGG
>JAOTRS010034776.1:0-10182 GCA_028565755.1 Dinotopterus cunningtoni
CAGAAAATCATTTTTTCCAAAAAAGCAAGAATTATTTAAATTATTAATATGTTTATATTTAGATTTTTAAATTGATTTTTAGCCACATCTACTTTTAAATAAAATTCACTTTTATTTTAAATGCTATTTGAGTATAGTTTATTCCACCCGTGCAAAACAATAAAAATGGACTGGCACTTTTTAACTGTATACAGTATGTACTGTAAAGTAATTATTAAAAGCTGATAAAAGCTTTAATATTTATTTAAAAAAAGAAAAGCTGTAAAATGAAAAGTTAATACCTGTGAAAACTGAGCGAATTCCTTGTCTGTAAGCATGGGGATGTGTCCGAGCAGCTCGTGACAGCAGTCTCTAAATTTGAGTAAATAAAACGAGGTTAGCTTGTGTTTGCTTCTGTATGTGTGACTGTATTGTAACGTAGAATGCACAAGGGGACTTACGGTTCTGGTGAATGCATGGGTGATGAGGAATGGCGAATATACTGTGTGCACTGGAACACCCTGAATGCCAGACTCGCCAGGAAGTCACGTGCAGACAGCAATCCCATGGCTGGGCGCAGCTGGAAGCCTGTCTTTTCTGAAAACACATATATGTCATAAGTATCATCTGCTGTGCATTGAACACTCTTCTCTGCTCAAAGTGGGCAGTTTACCTTGTTTTTACTGAAAATGTTCGAAAAGTTTACTTCTTTTGAACTAAAAGTAAATATGCTTTCAGATTGTTTTTATGTACTTATCAGACATATAATTAACACAATTCTACTTAGGCATCCATCCAAGCACAAGAATATTTGTCTTGCAAATCAGCATATAATAGTTTAAACTAAATATTATAGGGTGGAACTGAATCTGATCTTATACGTACACAGCGTTACATAGCAGCAGATAAACATATGGCTGATTTTACTGACAGTTCTTCATAGGTGTGAGAGTATTATAACAAACTTCACTCATACTGGACTGACATTAGTAATGACAATGAAATTTTAATATTGTTAAATTTTTGTTTGTTTTGTAGCGTAATTCAAAAATCAAGCTCATATATTCTAGATTCAATGCATGTAAAGTGCAAAATGCATTTTGATAAGTATGGCTTACAATTCATGAAAATCAAATATCCAATATCTCAAAACACAGTAGTAGAATATTTAATTGCGAGTTTGCGTAAATCACTATTCACACAGTATAAATACTGTGTATCTTTCGGTCTAGTTCAGTACACGCATGGGGAAGACTTGTGACTTGACAGTTGTCCAGAAGATGACCGTTGACACCCTCCATAAGGAAGGTAACCCACAGAAGGTCCTTGCTGTAAGGGCTGGCTTTTCACAGAGGGTGCTATATTGAAGCGTATTTATGGAAAGTTTACTAGAAGGGAAAAGTGCGATAGGAAAAGTGTGCACAAGGAACAGAGATGACTGCAACCTTAAGAAGATTGTCAAGCAAATTCAGTTTCAGAACTTGAGAGTGCTTTACAAGAAGTGAAGTGAGACTGAAGTCAGTGCATCAAGAGCCACCATGCACAGACACCTTCAGGAAATGGACTACAACCGTTGCATTCTTAAGTACCACCCACTACTGAACCAGAGACAACGTCATAAGTGTCTAACCTGGACTAAGGAGAAAAAGAACTGGACCATCGCGCAGTGGTCCAAAGGCTTCTTCTCAGATGAAAGTAAATTTTACATTACTTTTGTAAATCAAGGTTCCAGAGTCTGGAGACCTGAAGAGAGCTAAGAATTCAAGTTGCTTGAAGTCCAGTGTGAAGTTTCCACAGTTGGTAATGGTTTGGGGTGACATGTCATCTGGTGTTGGTCCACCATCAATGCAGCCATCTACCAGGAGACTTTAGAGCGCTTAATAATTCTGTCTGCTGACAAGCTTTATGAGAATGATGATTTCCTATTCCAAGCAAGACTTGGAAAAAAACTGGCACTAAGTGGTTAGCTGACTATGATTTTACTATGCTTGATCGGCCATTCAAATATTATAAAGAGGAAGATGATAAACACTTGACCCAATAATAAAGCTGAAGGCTGCCATCAAAGCAATCTGGTCTTTAATGTGGTACGTTAAATGTTGTACACAAACAATCCTGCAAATTCTGCAGAGTAGACATGTGAAGAGATATAAACTTTCTGAGACAACGTAAGTACAAAATCTTGACTTGAAAAGAAACCCAACTTCTTCATATGAACAGAACAGTCATATGACTACAGCAGCTACAGATCTCCAACATTAATGCAAACCTCCTGCTTAAATTACTCTGATTTAAACATTGATTAAATAAAGCTAAATTACTCTTAAGACTGGACAAAACCTTCCTCACATAAAAAAATACAAATGGTATGTATTTTACTAATGCACCAGTAGATGTCAGTAGATGCCTTTCATTTTGTTCTTACTTCCTGCATTTGATGAGGTGACACATGAAGACCTGCTCACTGACTTTTGGTGGAAGCCCTCCTCCAGATTGTGTTCATTCAGCTACAAGAGCAATAGTGAGATCAGGCTCTGATGTTGGATCCAGTTCATCCTAAAGCTGTTTAACAGGGTTTTCCAGTCAGGGCTTCTTGAGATCCTTGAAGTCCATATGTATATGATGGTCAGGAGACAAACTTTGGCGATATAGTGTACTTTATAGAAATGCTTATACAAGCCTCTATATCTCAGCTGACATGACAGTCCTGACAGAGGTTACCTTTCAGGAAACTGGACACGTCTCTGAGCTGAGGGATTTTGTCCTCTCCAAAGCCGCACTCTTTCTCCAGCTGCTGCAGGCCGTCCAGGAACTGTCTGCATGCGTGAGTCGGATAGATGGAGGTTAAAGTCCTGTACACGTCTCTCCTGAGAAAATATAAAAACCTGTCAGGATCAGGATCATGCTCGGACTACACACTGGACATCGACATGGTGAGTTAAAATTTTTAGGTTTTAAAGTTTTAGGTAATTAAAAAATACTGTTGATTGATTCATTGATTATGTAAATTCATGGAAACTACATAAAAAAAAAACTTTAAAATGACCTTGTTAAAATTAATATGTTGACTGCTGCTACTATTACTAATATAGTTACATTTGCACACCCTAAGGCAACAAAGAAGAAAAAAAAGGTTTTACAGTACATAAGATATTTGGTTTATTATATGAAACCCACCACGTGGCAACCTCTTCTGGAGTATATTCAACATATGGTAAAGGGTCGCCGCTGCGAACAATGAAAATAAAAATGATTATACTGTACATATTTACATTTTTTATTTGCATTAGAAAAAAAGATCTACTTCTGATTTTACTTTAACATCCTGAACACATCTAGCATTACATTCACTCTTTAAGAGTTCTGATGGATTTATTTAAAAGGATGTTCTTTCCATACTGGAGATTTACTGTGAACGTAGCATCTCTAAATCATTATGATTTGACTTACTGTTTATAGTTGAAAGCCAGTTCAGAGATAAACGCTCTCCTTTTTCTGTATTCTGCATCGCTAAACCCCTGGATTGAACAGAAAGCTGAATTACTGCAGGCTTTATCACACTGAGTTTCTGTTCACATCAAATACATTAATAACACAGCACTACGAGTTCTAGATACTGGGAAGGGGAATGACTTTTAAAAGCTGCTATAATGTAAACAAAAACGGGGATTTGTTTTGTGGACATTAAATAACATTAAATGCAACTATAACTAAATAAAAAAGTGTTGAGTATTGTTTATTAATAGATTAAAAAATTAAATTATTGGCACATTGCTGTGGTATAAGAGCAGCCTCACACTTCTGCAGATGCTCTTACAAGAGAATAATTAACTTTAAAATAGTAACAGTAACTAATGATGCATCCTCTCACTATGTTTTTGATTATTTTCCCATAACAGCATGACATACAGTGTCTTATCCCTCATTCCTCATATAACTCATGATACAATTAAAAGTTACATACAGGGTGGTCTTGATCCATGTCAGGGTCGTACTTCGTAATTACGTGAGTGCATTTGTTCAGATCGCTGATCTTTCGTGGGAACCAGGGAACTGAAATGATAAAATAGTAAAAAACAGTAATGTTCAGATTATACATATACAGTTTATCACATGCAAGTATAGACAAAAAGAGTTAAATGGATTTCATTTTAATTAAGACACTTAGACGTTTTGGTTCAAAAATCTTTTTCCAATTTCGTTGAGCCCATGCGAATTGTAGCCTCAGGTTCCTGTTCTTAGCAGACAGGAGTGTCACCCGGTGCGGTCTTCTGCTACTATAGCCCATCAGCTTCAAGGTTCAACATGCTGTGTGTTCAGAGATGCTCTTCAGCATGTCTCAATTGTTATTTTGTGTTACAGTTTCCTGTCTATCAGCTCAAACCAGCCTGACCATTCTCCTCTGACCCCTGACATCAACAAGGCATTTTAATGAACTGCCCTCACTGGATATTTTCTTTTTTTTCCAACCATTCTCTGCAAACCCTAGAGATGGTAGTGTGTGAAAATCCCAGTAGATCGCAGTTTTGAGAATACTCAGACCAGCCCGACTGCTGTCTAGCACCAACAATCATAATAATTCATATGTATATACATGTTGTATATACAAAAATTACAAATAACGTACAAGTCCAAACAGCTCATATACATTTACTCAGGATGAGAAGATAATATACAAGGAGTGTTCAGGTCAAACCGGGACTTGTGATACAATTTCTCGTGATTTTTCCTACATTCTCTACAGCTTTTGTTTGGAGCTGGGCAGTATTCTGATTTACACCTAGAGCCTAGAGTTATTTCACTCAACTCACTGCATTTTGTTTGGTTGTGGGGTATTGTGTTGCTACATGTGCTCTTTAACTGCTGTTCTGCAGGTCCCACTGAGCAGTAGTCTTTTCGACCATCACTTTGCAGTTTCACCCCTTCTCTCTGTCTGGAGATTTGAATTACTCTTTCCAAGGTGAGCTCCAGTTGCAGTGTTTGGGAAACTTATTTGTCCAGAACTCCAACAACAGTTCTCTCCCTCACTTGCTCCTCTTTCAGCAGTCCAAAGTCACAGTTTTGTGCTGGCTCATAGAGACCCGTCACGAAAGCTTCAACTATCTCTCCTGGCACCTGTGCACATTTGTAAAAGAATTCACAGTCATGGATTGTGTTCATCTTAGGCATGAAGTGTTGGTTGTCCTTCTTCATGGCTGTGTCATAGTCGAGCAGGCTTTGCTCCTCATTGTCGTACGTGAACAATTTATAGATTGGCTCCACTTCCCTGACCATTGCATAAAGGAGCTCGCCTACAGTACATCACGCCCACTTCTTTGTAGAGCTTCAGGGCAAGGCAACTTTATTGATATAACACATTTTGAACACAAAGTGTATAATTTAAAAGACAAATAAAAATAAAAATATATGAAAAGTTTAAATAAAATAAAAATGCAACTAGACATAGATAAAAGTAGATAAGAATTACCGATGTAGTGCAGTTACAGTGCAGTAATAAGCAGAGAAATCAAACAGCTGAGTTTTCAATTTAACTTTAAAGCTAGCTTGAGTTGGGGCACATTTATCATCTACAGAAAACCTGTTCCATCTGTGTGTGTTCACTTCTTACTCGAGACTCTACCAGCTGACTGCTTCCTAAAGATTTCAGAGCCCTGCTGGGTTAATATTCTATGAGGACATGAGCAATATATTTTGACCCCTTTTTACTAAGTGATTTATAAGCTAGTAGTAACACTTTAAAGACTATTCTGTGGGTAATCGGTAACAGGTAATGGTCCTAATGTTTGTTTGTTTTTTTCTCAGTGGAATGCCTATACACACAATCAATGTAAATAATCTTAGAGAGCAAAAATACCTAGGACAAAACTAAATAAAATAAAAAGTAAGTAAAAGTCAGTCAAGTAAATCAAAGCATAAAAATGGATAAATAAATAAACATCAAATTGACAAGAAAAAAAAAGATGAAATGTAAGTTTTTAAAAATCTTAATTAATTAAGTTAATTAAAAAAAACAAAGAACCTCCGATGGACTGAAAGAAACTGAGAAAAGATGGGGCTTTAGTTTTGATTTTAAATTATAAATAGTGGGAGCAGACATAATGTTATCCAGGAGATTATTCCAAAGCCTATGTGCAGCAACGGCAGAAGCCCTGTCACCTCTGGTCTTTAAACAAGTGTGTGGAACTAAGGAGCTATTTGATATTTGGGAAGGAGCTGTCTGGGTCCAAAAGGAGCTTGTGTTAATCACAGAAAATACAGGGTTAGCCAGTCACTGATATGTTAAGGGGCTAGACTAAAGAGGGCTTTAAAAACAAAAAGTATTTTCCTTTAATCAAACCTGTATTTAATGGAAAGAGTGATGTTCTGCCTTTTCATTGATCCAGTTAAGAGTCTGGTGGCTGCATTTTTGGACCACTTTAGGTCTAGTGAGAGAAGAATGTGGTAACCCCATGTATAGGGAGTTACTGTAGACAATACAGGAAGTGATAAAGCGTGAACAACTGTGTCCATGTCCTTTTGAGGGAAAATAGGTTTTAGCTTTGCTAATGAGCTTGGTTGATAAAAGCTCCCCCTCACTACATTACTGATCGCTCATTAAAATTTGAGGAAATGGCCAGAAATACACCAATATTTTTAACTTTATTGTACAAATATGAGAACCTAGCAAATTAACTAGACTGGAAAACCAATCTAGTGGGACCAAATACAATTACTTCAGTTGTGTTTTTGGTTATTTCCAAAAGGTTCCCTGCCATCCAGCATTTGATATCAAGACAGTTAAATAGGCTGCCTAGTACACATATGTTAACTGGTGTAACATGAAGGTAACATTTTTTGTTCTCCACATAACAGCGATAAAGAATTTTGTGTTTCTTAAAGGTGGTGCCAAGGGAAGCATGTATAATGAAAAATACAGGGGTCATAAAACTGAGCATTGGAATATCCCATAGTTCACAGGAGCGGGGGACAAAGAACATTCTCCTATTTACAGTATATTGAGAAGGTTCTATCACTTAGGTAAAAAGAGAATCATTCTACTACAGGGCCCTGCAAATCAATTTCAAACTCTAAACACTTCAAAAGAATGTCATGTTTAATTATCAATTATGACAACTCCGCAGCCCAAGAGAGAAAAAAACCATTGGCTCAGTTGTAATCACGTGACGATTGGCGTGAAAAACAAGAAGCGCATGCGTGATTCATGATACTCAGTACTCGTGAACCATGACTTGTTCGTTTTCCAAGGCAAAATTTATTAAAAATCTTTGCTCGTCTTGCGGAACACTCGCAAACCGCATTACTCGCAATCCAAGGTTTCACTGTACTTTAAATTTCTCACAGGTTTCTCACAGGTTTGCTACAGAAGTAGCAACAGGGTTAAAGATTGGGAGTTTAGACCAGATGAGAGCACAAGATCTAGTGTATGACCCTTCTGATTTATTGGAGTTGATAATAATTGAAAGAGATTAAAAGAGTCAACAAGTACTAATAAAATCACACGAACCATGCATACACCGATCAACCATTATATTTTGACCACCCACCTAATATTGAATAGATCCCATCTTTCGCACTACAGTATGTGTTCTGACGCCTTTCTAAGGGAGCCAGCATTAACCTTTTCAGCAATTTGAGCTTTAATAGCTCTTCTATTGGACAACTACACAAGCCAGACTTCACTCCCTACACGCATCAGGGAGCCTTGGCCAACCATGACTGTGTCACTGTTTCCATGGTTCTTCTTCCTTGGATCACTTTTGATGTATCCTGACCAGCTGCAGTTCTGGAGTCGCTCTGAGCCAGTCATCTAGCCATCACAAGTCCTTATAATTTTCCTCAAATCCTTATGCTTGACCATTTTTTCTACTTCAGGAACAAAGTGTTTGCTTGCTGAAGGACTGTTGAGTCATTCTAAGCATAGGGACTGATGAGACCCTCTGCCTGGACAGCAGCACTGCCAGCAGCATTGCAATCTCTGCGCACTGAGTTCCAACAAACACTCGTTCTCCTATTTCACTGGGAAGTGAATTATTGTTTAATTTTGTACTGAGACAATTACGGAGAGGACTGCTACTAGCAGAATTATTGCCACAGAGTCACCCCTCTGATTTTTATTCACCTTATTGGTACTAATTAACTGTTCAATCCCTTACCAAATAAGAAGTTTATACAAGTGTGCCAATAGTATACTTCTTATAGCTGTGAGTAAGTATGCTTTCAGTTCACTTTTTATGTACATATCAGAGATATACTTAACACAAATATAATTGAGCCTGTATACACAAATGTTTCAGCATACTTTGGCCCATACTTAAGTATACTTTGACATACTCAAGACAAGTATAATGAAGTGTTCTTGCCTTATAAATAAAGATCAAGAATATTTGTCTTGCTGTTCAGGGTTAAATAGTTAAAGATAAATAGTACATGGATGGAACGGAACCTGATCTGTTATGTACACATTGTTAAAACCCACAAAGAAACGATTTATGATTTATTTACGATTGTTTATTTATGCATTTTTAAACTTGGTTTCTAAAGTGTGGGGGTATGAATGTTTGATGTTAATGGTTTCAACACTGGACTTCTGCTACACCAAGCAAACCACAGCAAAGAAGACCATGAGGAAAGACATTTTTGCTTCCATTTAGTTTGTTGGATTTGCCTCAGTCATTTACCATAGCAGAAATTGAATTATTATATTGGATTAGCAGTACAATATTTTTTATATATAAACATTTATTCCAGAGTATTTTGTGTGATTTCTATATGGTATTTATTAGTTACCTTAAAGTCTATTTAAAGTACAGTTGAGTATTTGATTTGATTATTTCTTCTATAGAAAGTTATACCTAAATAAAAACCTAGTAATATGATTTAAAGAACAATGGTTATTAAGTGGGAGGAGCTTAAAACCTTCTTGACATGTTCTAAGATTTAAATAATATGGTGGTTAAAAAAGCATAAATGGACAAAACGAAAACCAGGTACATCAAAATATTACTTTGGCTAAACTGCAGTTTAAAACGAGATTTGTCGCAGTTAAAGACGCGATTTAATTAACTCCTGTTTAAAGCAAGAGCACTCAGTTTTAAAACTTCAAGAGTATTCCTTATTCCATGTCGAGATCCATAACTACAAACCATTTTACTCATGACGGCGTTAATCTTTATTCTCCCTGGTCTTTATAAATTATTGTCCAAAAGTTTACGCACCCCGGTCGTCCTGCAGAAGCCGCACTTCATCTGCCACTCTTCTGAGCGCGTTAATGAAGGTGTCGGTGTCAGCGCTGTGCACTTCACACTGCATGAAGAACTCCAGCTCATCTGAGGGCATCTTCTTACACCTCCGAGCTGCACGGCTCTCCAGGTGCAGCAGCTTTGCCTCAAAGGTCTTTAATTAGACAGAGAAATAATAATAATAATAATAATAATAATAATAAAATTGTTAATGATGATTCTGAATTAAAGAGCTGCTAAACCTGTTAAAATAACAATCAATAACCTAATAACCACTTGTGATCTATCTATCTGCAAGTCCTGATGCATCGATACAGAGTTTTTTCCCCCCAGAACAACACTGATTACCGAGTGAATGATTTTTAACAAGAAATATCAAGTTGGCTGGAGCAGATTGGTAAATAAACGAGCCTTAATGCAGCATGCATTCCTAAAATTGATTGACAATTTTTGAAAAAATAATAATCATTTGCCATATCTGGCAAATTCTTCACCAAGACATCAAAATATGTTATTCTCATTATTAAATATTTTGCCATTACGCACAGATTCAGTTTCATTTTCACTTTCATCCTGTTCTTTACACAAATAATACTATTTGCACGGTACTATTTTTACGCCACACGTAAAACTGCGCATCAAGGTTGAACTGCAGTTAACTTAATTTCGCTTATCTACAGAAAACACTGATGCATCACTCTACAGGGGTTTTTTTTTCTTCCTATTTTTGCGAGAGCAACACGGATTGCTGTATTAAGTTGACTGGAGCAGATCGGTCTATAGTTCAACATTCATTACAAGCTTTTTTTCCTTTATGCGTTTTCAGAATTGATGGGCAATTGGCAACACACGCTTTTTCTTGGCATATTGGCTGAAATCTGCACCAAGACATCATATGTGGACTGTATCCCTTTAAAAGATTTAGAAAGCTGTATTACTTAACATCCGAGTGTGATTACAAATG
>JAOTRS010034801.1:0-10181 GCA_028565755.1 Dinotopterus cunningtoni
GATGATGTTTGCACCAAATAATTTTCATTTTATAGCTGAACATTCTCAAATACATTAAATACCTGAAATACAATTGTTTTAATTAACTGCTTTCTTTAGCACATGTAGAGGAAAAAAATTGGACCACTCAATATTGAAAAATTCTAGAATTTTTTTTTGTTGCTTCTCAGTCTTAATTCTTCACTAATGAAACTTCACTAATGTACTTGACTAATGAAAAACAATAGTCTCCATTAATCTGGTTCCAACTTTCTGAAATAGCAGTTGACGGATTGTCTTTACAGGATCACGCCATGAATCATCAACCAAGAATATTATTATTATTATTATTATTATTATTATTATTGTTGTTGTTGTTGTTGCTGTTTGTTGTTTATATTATTATTGTTATTGTTACTATAATTATTATTATTATTAATATTAATATTTTATTTAATGACGATGAGTGAGTGAGTGAGAGTAGTATACGTATATAGTTGAGTAAATACCATTGAAATGAAAGGTAGTGTAGCACATTTCAATAAAGACTCAGTGTGACATAAATATTTTTCCTCTCTTTACTGCTGAACTGCAAAAATACAGACATAACTGCACATTGTAAACACGTTTCTGTCCGACATCTTCTCTCAGGCCATGTCCACACATAGCCAGGTATTTTTAAAAACTGAGATTTTTCTTTTTAATTTTTAAAAATAGTTCTGTCCACACAACTTACGTTTTAAAAATATCTTTGTCCACATGAAAACGCAAAACGCCCTGTTAAGTGCTGTTAGGACCCTCCCTAATCAACAGGGGGCCAATCAGAAGCCTAGACAAAACCTGTTGCGCTTTGTAGAAGTCCGACGGGTCTCGTCCGAAACAGCAGTCACTGTCTGCGGGGTCTGTGTCGTCAGAGTTTTGTACAGTATGTAGCAGCAGTGAGCTTAGTAGTACATTCAGTCACCTCTGTTCATTCACATAATGTGTGCGTAACTACGCATGTATGTACATGCATGCAAAAAGTGCAGTACGCAACGTTAACACAGTCAGTAGTTTACTGTATGTACAGTACGTCAACCACTGCGCAAAATCTCCTCATAAACAAAGCTGACATTAAATCAAGGAGACTGGCACACAGACAATTACATCATTGGCACAAGGTGATGGTACAACAAGCCAAAATCTCCGTTTCCCCTGTCCACACAACACCACTGAAAACGGAATTTTGGAAAATCTTCACTTTGGACGGTGTTTTCCAAAAGCTACATTTTTAATGACCAAAACTGAGTTTGCATGTGGACGAAAGGCGAAAACCGCAGAGAAATATCTCTGTTTTTATACTCCCTCTTGTGGTAAGTGTTGGTAACAACACTGTTTCACCATACTTTTAAACAATGCACTGCCTCTGTGCCTATTGGAAACTGGTATATCGATATTTTAGAAACAAATCACACCATGAAGCAAAAAGAAACATTACATATAATATTACTTCAATCTATAAAATTATAATTGGGCAAAATAATAATATGTAAAGGGGATGCCCCTTTGAGTGCTTCACTAAAGTCATGTCTCTCACACTTTCCCCTGTAATGGTGTCTCGAAATTACCATTCCACAGTATCAAAATACTAATCCACATGTTACATTTATGCACAGCACATACGTAGGTTACTGATAAGTAGAAGTCAAAGGTCGCATAGTCCTTCAAGATGCAATGCTGTTTTACAGCCATTCATCTGACATACAGTATGTCTCCTGTTAATGCCATATGTTTGGAGTAGATGTCTTGTGCACAATGATTATCCACTGCCACTTCCGCCAAGAGCATGGGTATCTGCATCGCTTCTGAGAGTAAGTACCTTCAACAAAGCAATAAACTCCTATCCAACCCTGCAATACATTTGTTGTGGTAAGTTACTGCACTGTCTGATGTTATTAAACAAAATGGAAAACAAATTCCTGTCAATTGTCCTTTAAACTACATTACAACCTTAGTGACCTGTAACTGAACTAAATTCTTCTTCTGAACAACAAGAGTATAAATCGTGCTTATCTTACAACTTTGCTAAACAATCATTTAACTGTTAATCTACTTTTCTTGTCAATCAACTTGTTACTTATTCCTGTGACATGGTAGGCTGTCCTAACTTAGGGTAAGTAAATATTAGTTTTGGTCTTCTGATTCTCAAAGGATATTTCTTCTGTCTGACAGGTGACTGGCCAGTGTCCTCTTGCTCACTGTGTGCTCACCCTGGGGACTCATCTTCACTTTCGGCACGGCATTCGATATCTCCCTGTCCTGTCATATTCCTTCTTCCTCTTCCTCAAGTGCTGGTTGTTGTTCTTTGCTTTCCCCATCGGTTGAATTCTCCACTGTTGTCACATCATAATGTGGGTGAAATTCAGGTGCCTCTGCTCTCAGATGTCCACTGCCATTTCTCTGTTCAATGTTTGTGAATTGTGGTCCGATAATGGCTCTCCATCCACTCTCATCTTCCGAGCTATATTCTGGTTCCTTATTTTCCTGCGTCTTACTTTTTTTTTTTTCCTTTTCCTAGATTCTAGGGGTGAGTCTTTACTTTCCACTGGTAGGAAGTTGCATGTTAGCATGAGATTCCTATAAAGAATTCTGATGGGCCCTTTCCATTTTCTGGCTTGAGCTCATGTACTGGGCTGTCTTGATGTTTCCTTTTGGTAACAATATACACAAACTCTTAGTTTGCTGGATCCCTCCCTTTCATTTAGGTTGCGAACCAGCACTCTGAATCCAGGAGACAACTCCGCACCATAGATCCTTTTGTCATAGAATATTTTATTCCGTTCCTTCTCTTTAGAGGCTGTCTCAGAGGCCAACTTGTAGCACTGCCACATAAAGGGGTTATATAGACGGTTTTTAAGTAGTTTAACAAAAAAAGAGAAATAACTGCTAGGTCTTATATTCCCACCCACTAAGTTTGTTTTGCCCCAAGGTCAGTGTTTTTGATTCCAGGGATATGCTCTCACGGACATGCCCTGCTGCTGCATGAGGGAATACCGTGTTGGGTGATCCAACATGAAAGAGAAACCGGCAAACTGGAGCTGGCTTTTTTGGCTTTTGGACTTTCTTGATGGTGTGTTTTTTCCTCCGCTGTGTCTCGTGGGTTCTGACAGAAAGTGGATGCTTCTTGGTCAGAAGTGGGTGGACAGTCAATGCATCATGCCAGGGGTCCCTGGAGTGGCCCAACCAGTGGTAGCTCCGCTGATATAGTCCCCGGGGTTTCTGGATGGGCGGAGCTACGAGCATATCAGGACTCCGGTAGCCTCTGGTCCTCGTTTTGCCGTTGTTGGGCCTCTGGCAGACTTTAAAGGTGGTGATGAATTGCAATACGCTGTTGCGCACGGAGGGCCACCAGACATCTTCTAGTAGCCGCAACAGGGTTTTCAGCCTCCCCCTGTGTCTGTCTGATGGATGTTGATGATAATGGCGTATGAACTGCTGGGTCATTGATTGCGGGATTACCATCTGGAGCCTTTCTCCTTGCTTCACCGTAGCTCTTCGATATAGTGCCCCCTGGTGTTGTACAAAGGAGCTCCTCTGGCTTGGTGTATTCCCAGGGTACTCCCCCGCAGTCAGTTGAGCTATTTGGCTGCCGTTCTGCTGGGCTGGTGCTATCTCCCCCACCTCACAGGGCAGGTCAGAGGAAAACTTGTGAAGTAGTGGAGGATCCAGCTTTGGTGGCTGCGCATAGTAGAAATGATTCTACCAAATGTTTCACCAAAAAATTGAGTACAGCACAGTTTTATTTTTTAGAGTGAAGGTGGCCCATCTTTTCATGGAGTTCCTTGTAACTGAGCTGATGAAACTTCAGAGGCGGAAGTAGTTGCGTCACTTGAGTAGTTTTCCTCATCAAGTCCATCCTCATCAATGTGCAGTCATCAATTCTGTCTTATCAGTTATTTTGATGTTGTGGGATTGGTTTCCATCTTTTGGCCACTGATTTGAGATAACAACTTCTCAAATTACAGGGTCTTCTTCCTGAGGTTCTCTCAGAGTCCTTTTAAGGATCTCTGCCACGGGTGTCATCACTATGTTGTTTTCCGCACTTATTGCAGCACAGATGGTCATTGGACACAGGTACCATAATTCATTGGATAATGATTGAGAAGTGACCCTTTTGATGTGACAAAAGTGACAAATGTGCAGAGCTTACACTGCCATCCTATAAGCTGCCACATAAAAAAGGAATAATAGTGTTACTGCACTGTAAGTACAAGTGTGACAATTAATGTAAAGGCT
Organism: Dinotopterus cunningtoni; assembly: GCA_028565755.1. Taxonomy (NCBI): domain Eukaryota; kingdom Metazoa; phylum Chordata; class Actinopteri; order Siluriformes; family Clariidae; genus Dinotopterus; species Dinotopterus cunningtoni. The sequence continues at coordinate 4,255 of JAOTRS010034801.1, forward strand.
ACCAAACTGATAAAATGGTACTTCTATTCACATACATACTTTTTGGACTAAAATCTATAATACAAATCTATGAGGGGTGTTCAAATAAAAACAGCACTTGTGATGAAAATTCTCTTGAACAAAGATGTAAACGCAATTGACATTTACAGAAGACTTCAAGTGCAGTACTGTGATGAGATGTTCTTAAAGTAGACTATCCATGAATGACGATGGGTGACGCAGCTCGGAGCCCACTGTAGTCATTCCAGTGAATATTCCTGTGGATTGTTCTTAGGAAAAGCAGACTTGTTTGATCACCAAAGGCATTATAACTTTGCAGGACAATGCACAACCTTATACTGTCCACCACACTACTTGCACGCTATAGTAACCTGCCTGGAAGTTACTGCTACATCCCTCATTAAGTCGCGACCTCTCTCCAAGCATGTTTGGGCCATTAAAGGAGTTCAGAGTTTCAGACGTGAAGCTGTCTGACTGATCATGGCTCTGTGTCTGACTGATTCTTTGAAAATTCTAGCATTTGGTCATGGCCCTGACAAATGGCAGGAGTGTGCTGATCTTGGTCCTGGTCAGTTGGAGAGTGCTAATCTTGGTCCTGGTCAGTGGGAGCTGGTACCCGGTAAATGGCAATTCATTTATCCTGGGTCTGGCTGATAGTCGGTTTCCCTTCCTGGTATTGGTCAGTGACAGCTTGGCTTGGTTGAGGGTCAGGCCCTAGTTTAACTCCATTAGGATCTTCTGAAGGTCCTAATGTAGGGTGAAGGCTTTCTGTGGAGGAGGCATTATATACAATTTCAAAATCTCTAGATTTTACAATATTACATGATTTAAGTACTCACTAGTGTGTGTGGGGTTACCCAGGCTCCAGGTGAATGGCTGTAGCCTCACCTGATGTCAGTTCTGCAGCACATAAAACAAATCGCACAGAAAGGTTTCATCATCAAATTATGAAACATTCAAAAACATTACAGAGTACAGCAATATGAATACAAACTGGTCAGCAAATACAAAACCAAGAATTCTATTCACCCAAATGAGGATGGGTTCCCTGTTGAGTCTGGTTCCTCTCAAGGTATCTTCTTATTGCCATCCCAGGGAGTTCTTCCTTGCCACTGTTGCCCTCGGCTTGCTCATCAGGGACTATCTGACTATTTTGATTCATACACATTCACATTCCATACAAACTTAAATAATTATTTTGATTTTGTAAAGCTGCTTTGCGATAATGACAATTGTTAAAAGCGCTATACAAGTAAAATTGAATTGAATATTCAGTGCTTTGGGGATTGTTGTTTTTCAGAAAGCTGGGGACAAGTAACTTTAAAAACCTGACCAAATGCTGAGTTTCCTCCCTCGAGATGCTTTGCCACAGAGAGACTTATTTCTGGAAAACCTGGTTTTAGCTCTTAACTGCTCATCACCACTGTGTTTAACTGACTCCTTGGACATTCTAGCATTTTTAGTCATTTGTTCCATTATTTCTGAGTGTGTGTGTGTGTGTGTGTGTGTGTGTGTGTGTGTGTGTGTAAATGACTGTAATTCCTGAATGGTTAATGTTATACTTTTCTTTGGGTTTGGGTAGAAAAAATAACCCAGCATTTTTTAGTGTGTAGGACAAACTGGAGCAAAGCATGTTGTCTCAAACTGCACATACAGGTAGAACCTCAACTGCTGTAGTGATACAGCAGTATCACCAGAGTATCTCCAGTATCTGGAGTCCTCCAGACTCTGGTCCTCCAGAGTCTGATGAGCCACATCAAGAGGAGCATTACCAGGCCAGTACTCAAGTATCTGAATAGATTTTTTAAACTTTGACCCCCACCCCGGCTGTCCCTTATTTCTGGCAACCCTACATGTAGTATTTTGTTTCTGACAATAAAAATATAAATAACTCAAAATAGAAAATGAATAAAGAAATAGTTATTTTATGCCACAAACTTTCGAGAAGTGTATCGTGCTTGTGTATGCTTTGCCCACTTAAATCTTAATTTTTATGGGTTAAAACAGAACAGGTATAGTTTGATTTAATAAAAAAAAAAATTAAGTTAAGGTGGTCCTCACAATTTTGGTAGGCTATGTAAAGCATCAGACATGAAGAGCAGCATGTCATTAGCATAAAGAGAGACTTTGTGTTCCACATCCCCACGAGAGAGAAAAAAGTTTAGGTGGTCCTCACAGTTTTGGTAGGCTATGTAAAGGATCAAACGTAAACAGCAGCATGTCTTTAGCATAAATACACACCGTATTCCACGTCCCCCCTATAATTTTGGCATTTTCCCTTAATTCGATAACCAGTGGTTCACTAGTCAAAGATAAGAGAAGGAGTGATAAAGGGCACGCCTGTCTTATACCACACTGAAGCTCAAAAATAGAGGATACGTTATTATTTGCCTGAACGTCAGCCAGTGGGGATGAGTATAGTACTTTTATCATGATATAATTTAGGGCCAAAATCAAATTTATTAAGGGCATAGAAATAAAAAATTCCAATTCATCAAACGCTTTACAAATGCTGTACATAGATTTCAGTTCAATACTTCATCAATACTATCATCCCCCAACACCTGATCAGGAAGCTAAGCCTGTTGGGCCTGAACACCTCCCTCTGTAACTGGATCCAAGACTTTCTGACCGGAAGGCCTCAGTCAGTGCAGATCAGAAAATGCACCTCCAGCACCACCACACTTAGCACTGGCCCCCCCAAGGGCTGTGTGCTCAGTCCCCTGCTGTTCACATTGCAGAGTCATGACTGTGTAGCAACACACAGTTCCAAACACATCATCAAGTTTGCTGATGACATGACTTTGGTCTCATCAGCAAGAACAAGGAGTCAGCATACAGAGAGAAAGTGCAGCGGTTAACGGACTGGTGTAAAGACAACAAACTGTCTCTCCTGTGCTCCACCTGGAGGAGAACCTCACCTGGTCCCTCAACACCAGCTCTCTGCACAAGAAAGCCCAATAACATCTTTTTTTCCTGAGAAGGCTGAGGAAGGCCCAGCTTCCACCACTAATCCTTACTACTTTCTATAGAGAGACTATCGAGAACATCCTGAGCAGCTGCATCACTGTCTGGTTTGGGAATTGTGCCATCTCGGACCTCAAGACCCTACAGCGGACAGCCGAGTAGATCATCGGGGTTCTCGGCTTATTTGCACAAAAACTCATGTTGTCATTCTTGTTTGCACATTCGAACATGCACTTTATGTTGTCTTTTTCTGTATAGGACTTAGATAGTTTCAGTTAATTTATAACTTTAACCTGTTTTGTCTCAGCTAGTCAGCTAATTAGGTTTCTTACTTAATTAGGTAGTTGTTTTTTATTAATTCATGTTGTAAATTTATGTTGTATGTAGCACCTTGGTCCTGGACGAATGCTTTTTTGTTTTACTGCACTAAACTGTAGTGCTGAACTGAAATGACAATAAAAGCCTACTTGACTTGACTTGACTTTAGATGCTGCACTGGGGATATGGATTGACTGGAAATATAGCTATTTGCTCCTTGTTTAAGCGAAGTGGAGCTCGGGACCTGCACTCCGCAGTTCTGATGGTAGTGTAACTTAGCAACAATGGTGCACGATTTCCCTCCTTGTTTTTCGGGAGTGGGACTTCTATACGAGTGGTCAATAAAGAGGTCCTTATCCATCTGCAGAACTTCAGTCAGTAATTTAGATAGGGACCTGGTGAAACTCCCAGAATTAGGATGTTACTTCTCCACATTTTCCCTTACATATCATCCTACCTTGCTCTCAGTTTGACCAGTTCTGCATTACTGTATTTTGCATTGAAACCACTTCATCTGACAATGAAGACAGTTTGGCTTTCAGGTCCTTCACACTAACCGGAATCTGGTCCATTTCGGCATGTGTTGATGCACCTCAACTGGTGATTTCAGCCTTGAGCATCTGTAAATTACCCTTAATAGAGGTAAGTTCTTCGGCCAGTGCACTTCTCAAATCTTATTTAATCACAGATAATATGTCACTCTTAAGGGATATGAGAATTTGGGTTTTAAAGTCTGCAACGTCCATCTTATCCAATTACGTCCAAAGATGAAGTAGTGGTATAGCTAGAGCTCGGCTTACTAACAGGGCTGAGCCCAGGAGGTGCTTGGCCTAGTGCTGGATGCTCCACTGAATTAGAATTTTCTCAAGCTTGCAGCCATAGCCGACAACAAAGAGTACTGAACTTGTCACTTCGTTATAAATATGTTTTCTTGACTAGTCACTGAAATAATCAGAAAATAAAAAAGGATTTAAACATATAAAATATTATTGCTCAGCGAGAAGGCAGCATGGTGGTGTAGTGGGTAACACTGTTGTCTTGCACCTTCAGAGTCCGGGTTCGACACCCTGTCCAGGATGTAAAAAGTTTAATAGATTGTTTTTATATTATAATTAATTTGTTCCCTTTTAAAGTGATTCTCTAATTTTCAGTTAAATTGTTATGCACCACAACCGTCTAGTATATTTAAGCAGAAATATAATTTTGACCCCCACCCGTGATAAGCTAGACTCTGCTCATTCTTCCATAAGAGCATTAGTTAGGCACTGTTCTGGTGTGAGTCGATTTTCCAGTTCATTGTTTGCCTTTTTTTTTTCTTTCTGTCTGCCTTTCTTTCCTCTCTCCTAACACTACCTAAAACACTCAGAAGAGGGCAGTGTAACAGACAGAGTAGGCAAAACCCCTCGAAGCAGAAAATGAAAAAGTTTGTTTAACTAACAGTGACTCTTTTTTTAGTGTTGGTGGGTGGGTGGCTCCTTACCGAACACGGGTTTGCAGAGAAAATTTATTTAATTAAAGATGCATTCATATAAATTTTTTTCAGACTGTACAAGTATATTTTTGATCGATCAACATTGATCAACCAAATGAGTAGTAAATAAATATTTGTATTATTTTTTCAGGAAAATCACAGCATATCAATATTAATACTAATAGCAAACTGATATTTTGCTAGTTTACCCAAAGAAACAGTGAAATAATGACATCTGATACCACAGGTGTTCTCAAACTTAACATTCAAAGGTCTGGATCTGATTTCTATTCAAGGTCAAAAGAACAGTTGAGGATGATAAGTGGATGATTTTCATTAAACTTGCTTATAACTTACAAGCAACTTACATTCCTGTTTAAGGCAGCCTGAGACAAAATATATTCAAGCCTAGTGAAAAACAGTATCACCGTTTAGTTATCACTTGTAAACCAAAACAGCTCCAACATTCAACATTAAAAAGTTTACAGATGTTTTGAGAAAAAATTATAACTACAAGAGAAAAGCTTCATTGACTAATTTTCATGCTAAACAAAGTAAATAAGCAAATTTATGCCTGAATCATCCAATTAAACAAACTGACCATAAAGGACAGCAAAACAAGACCATGTAATATCAAAATGATTTTAAATTAAAAGGTACATAATGCCCTAATGGGCTGTTCAGATGTCACATGTAAAAATGCAAGTAAAATGCCAGCCATGCCGCTTTTTCCATTTTCTCAAACAAAATTCTGCATAATTTTTTAGACTGGAAAAACATTACTCAAAAAATTAATGTATTGAAAAATTAAGAAAAGATGATAAGAATATTAAATACTAGTGAAGGATTATTGAAATTATATAGAGATTATAGATATTATAGATATTACACTCTACTATATCTTTTCTTAATAATGGTTAGAACAATTTGGCCTTACTCTTTTATTAAACAAGTCTAAGATGTTCTATATTAAATTATAGATAAAACACAGTCTGGATTTATGAAAAATCAACATATAATAAACAATATTAGACTTGTTTTTGATTTATTTAATTATTGTGACCTCATTGAAACTGAGGGTTTTGTTTTATTTCTTGATTTTCACAAAGCATTTTAATGTGTTGAGCATAAGTGTATTCTGAAAGCATTGGATTGGCTTTGGGCCCTTTTT
>JAOTRS010034901.1:0-10178 GCA_028565755.1 Dinotopterus cunningtoni
CCTCTGCAGGACAGATGGACACACATTTTAGAATAGATTTTGAGGCAATAGGTCACATGACCTGGAAGTTATTGAAATAAATTCATAAAAGTTTCTGTTAAAAATATTAATAAATATGCAAAGTGATAATATGCAAAGTCATTATACACCACCATGCATCACATTGACACTAACAACATTCATTTTCATTATTTCGAATATGAATGTTTATAATATTAATATTATCCGTATTTCAGTCGGACAGTAATTTGCTTACGGTCCCTAACTCGCGCAGTAGGCGAGGTGCTTTCGCCGGACTCTGTTAGCGAATCTCCGCTACAAATCGGTGTCTGGAAGCCGGAGCTCGAATATCCAAAGTCCAACTTCACACCTACTTCACCGCGGTATATTATCAACGGCTTCTTTGTGAAACAACATAATTTGAAAGTAACAGTCTGTCATTTTTTAAAAACGTTTTTATTAAATCACAAAAAATATGTACAATATGAAAGATATAAAGGTACAAGAATCAGGTATTAAAGATTGAATTACACAAATAATTATATACAGGTAAATAGAATATGTAATAACAGTAAACAGAGTAAACCAACTAATAAACAGACAAATAACTAACTAAAAAAGGAAAATAAATAATTAAAATAATTAAATAGCACAAAATACTAATATAGAAAGAAAGCAAAAAGAAGAGGAAAAAAACAGAATGTCGAGATTAAAACAAAGCAGATTTATGATTTTCTATTAGCTTTAAGGAGTTTAAGAGGTTTTGTATTTCACAGAGGAAAGGTGTTAGTTTGGGAGCAACAGTCTGTCATTGCAGATTTATTCATCAGTCCGTGACGCCGGTTAGTATACACGTGGCATTTCCGGTGGTAACTATATTCAGGCGTACTGGAAACAAATCCAATTGTTTTGGTAAGAGTAGATGGATTAATTTTTATTAATAGGCAAATCTAAAAAATATTACAGAATAAGGAAAACAATAGACATAGCATAATTTACATGTATGTGTTTTTATTTTAAATTAATGCATTTAATAATTTATCTCACATTTCGACCAAAACTTTTTTTTTAAACTCACACGATGACCGATGGAGTACATGTGTACTACCACACAAATATAAAAACCGAATTTTATAATCCATAAAAATTCTTCATTTTATTATATTTTTTTCGACATTCAGGGCTGCAGTTGAGAACGACGTCCTTGCCGGAAGGATTGACTGGTAACACAAACAGGAAGCGGCATACTAAAGGGCTATTGCAAGTCAGCCATTGCTGTGTGTCGTGGCCGTGTTAGTGATATAAACTAGGGCAGTAAATAAGACGTTTACTACAGCGTTTCGAATTAATTGGAGGAATTTGTAGACTTCTGAGTGTAACAGTTGTCTGTTCATCTACATATAGATACGAGGTATGTTTTTCTGTCTTCGACCAATACCTGATAACTTGATTTAAAAGTGGTTAGCAACACTGGTTGGTACCAGAGCTTAGTTAACTACTGAAGTTATGAAATTCAATAAGATTAGGATTGGTAAATTATCTATAACAAAAGCAGCTTGTAGGTTTGGTATTCACCAAGTTCTTAGTGTAATTAAAATGTCTGAACGATGTACGGTGAAATGCTAAGTTAAAGATTATCTGCACGATGCTGTTGAAAAATATTTGCTGGATTACCTGCCACACGATTGACATGTAATATTCAGTAACGAATGTCATTAAGGCTAAAGTTTACTGATAATTAATCGTTTCTCTCGGGTGACTTTAAATTATTGCGATGGACCAAAATGTAAATTTGTTAATCAGAAATCGCCGTGCTTAAGTCGAAAGATAGGAAAAAAATAATTATGTCCTATCAAAAATACCAGCAAGAGGCAAGTAGAGGGCACACTGTAGACTGGGGGATGAGGGCTCATTAGCTGCGATATCCTGTGCAAACGTGTGTGTGAACGTGGCGGCTGTCTTCTATATGGACCAGTGAGCGCAATTATCTCTCATATTATAATCTGTCAGTGTTACATAATTAACTGCCTTTGTGCCAGTACTCTAATTAGTCATGTTTCTGTTACGTGATTTACGGACATTATATCCATAAAAAAAGACATTAACTAGATATGTCATGAACTCAGTTCATACTTTTTGTGTTGAATGGGCATGGAACCCTGCTCTTGGTCCCGTTTTGTAGTAAAAGGAACAACTATTTTCTCTAGCATTGTTTAGGCAGGCAATACTGCAACTTAGCTTTAAAAACCTCTTTAAAAGTCTTGGTTATGCTGGGTGTAGTTTTGTAAATGTTGATTATTTTATAAATTTGAGGCTTTAATGTAATAAGTAATTAGAAAAAAAGAGTTGTATTGTTTTGTGCCAAAAATCATATAATTAAAAGGCCAGGCATCATCAGGGACCAGCCCATACAATATTATCACAATTTCAAGACGGCAATTTGATTTGCACTTTTTTTTAGTTTGGCAATTCTGTAAATGTCGATCTAATACATTACAAATTTTCTTTTCTTTAAAAATTTTTTTTTTTTAATCATTAATCTTAAACCTGCAACATGCTCCTGTGAGGCTGTTTCTTTGAATATGCATAGGAGAAGAATAATGCCAAGAAGCATTGCATGTTCTTTTATGCATTTTCTATAAATTCTAGGTGTGCATGTACATCATGGTGCATGCCACAGAGATATCTACAGTATGTGTACATGCAACATTTGGCTACTTGCGCTTTTTCTGGTCCTAAGTTTTATTTGTTCCCTTTATCATTGTAGTCTTATGTTCTCTCTTATGTACGCATGGAGAGATCTCAATTTAAATGGACTTGTCACTTCATTTTCCCTAATTGCTAGTAGCGGTTTTTAAACAGCCTGCTATTGGACCGTTTAGAAGATGGCGAGTGATTTATTTATCATCACCACAGAAGTAGGTGATATGGAGGGTTGGAACAATGTTTTGAATTTCTGATTGTGTAATTGTATTTGATAGAGGTAAGGGGGTCACATGGGATTACGATTAATTAGTTATTGTTCGTAATAGCGAAAGTGAGAAGCACATTTTGCAAAATATTAATTGCTTCTGTTGTAGGATCCAACATATAAGCCACAGATTTTAAAATTTTTCTTTGGCGGTTTTGAACCATCACCCATGTTTTTTGCCGCTGCAATGTTCAGACATTATTTGGATAGTTCTGAATATTGCACCGCCATCACAACGCCTTGTGATTGAACTGTTTAAAAACCACTACCAGCAATCAGGGAGAATGAAGCAGCAAGTCCATTTACACTGAAATGTCTTCCGTTTACACTGAGAATCATGCATAATGTACGATTTGTGTGCATCGAGAGTTTTTGTGTTTATGCTGTTGCTGTGTAGGATGACTTTTTTTCCACATGCTGTGCACCCACACACACTGTAACAGAAACACTGCTTTATCTGTAAACTTCTTTAACAAGGAACCTCTCTAATGATGCACACACTAATGAAATAGAGTCAGAGACTCTGGAAACTGGATATTTGACAAGGAACCTCTCTAATGACACTTGCTTTTACTTTACGCGCGCGCACACAAAATTTATTTTAAAAATTTGCTTGTCTTGCAAAACGCTTGCAGACCAAGTTACTTGCAATCCAAGGTTCCACTGTATGTGTGCAAGTGTTTCATGTTAGTGTGCATAAAAATGAAGTTTTATTTAATCCCTATAGGCCTTATGTATTTACAAAAACATGGAAGGATGGGAGGGGACTTTTTGTCTATTTGTTTGTTGATTATTGCACTTTAAACAATTGATCTAGTTATCTTGTATTTATTTTCTATATAGCCTGGAAGATGGGGTTGTAAGGATTGTAATTATTTATTGCATATGAAAATGCTTCAAAAACAAGCATGTAACAATACTCTGGTGGAACTCTTCTATTGCAGGTCTAAAAGGGTTTATTTAATTTAAAAAGCAAAACATATATTTTAGATTCATTACATGTAAAGTTAAATATTCCAAGCCTTTAAAAAAATACATGCAGCTCATTTAAAAATAATCAAGTCTTTCATATTAGAATTTTTCCTAAGATAACTAGGAAACTGTTTACAGTACAGAAATGCTGATAAGTTGTTAATTTATGCACTCAGTTTTTGGTTGGGGCTTCTTTAGCACTAATTACTGTGTCAATGCGGCATGGCATGGAGGCAATTAGCCTGTGGCACAACTGACGCGTTAAAGACTAGGTTGCTTTGATAGCAGCCTCAGCTCGTTTGTATTGTCTGACAGTATCCTATACAGAATCAGGTCAGGCAAATTTTATGTTCATTAGGTGGTGATGTCATCATGTGTTTTTCTCGCTGACTCAGAATCCTCTGACATGTAGACATTATTACATACTGAAATGAAGTGAACTATAGGGTGATGGTTCAACATCTTTATGATCAAAATACTCAAATGTAGGACTATTTTCTGCTTAACTCAGGCAAAAATGCTGCTAGAATAAAAACAAAAAGAGATGGGAGGGGCTTAGTTGAGCTCTTAAAGTGTTCTATTCATTGTGTAGTTTTGTTTATTTATTTATTTGTAACTATTCTAAACAACCGTGCACAAATACAATTAAGATCTGAGAAAGTATTATAAATTTAGACATTTTACTAATCAAAGGTAACCAATGGATGAAATTCCATTCTCTTTTTGTCATGTATATTATAAAGAAACTGATACCAATAGAATAGCCTCTATGAAATGCTAAAGAGCAAAACATTTGCATTTCTTAACTAGGATCAAAGAACACTCACAATTGCCGAAATGCTTATTTAAAAATGCGACTGTTCTAGTATTCTTACTCTTATTCTTACTTGAGGGCCAAATCATTACTTCCAGGACTCCTTGTCATTTTTTACAATGATAATGGTTCTTAATGACGTTCAGCCCCCCCCCCCCCCATGGTATTGCATGATGCCTGTATCTCCATCTCCATTTGCAGAAACACAGTCCCAAACTTGAAGTGGACCTCCACCATGCTCCACTGTTGCCTACAGACACTCATTAATGTGCTGCTCTCCAGCCCTTCGGCAAACAACCTGCCTCCTGCTTTAGCAGTATTTGGCACCAGATGCTCTGGAATAAAGAGTCAAAAATTTAGTGACTTTCAAAACTGAGGGTGCACTTAACCAGCATGGCTAAAACGGACATTTTTATGGTGTTGCATTATCAAAAATTTAGCATTACACAATTGGCTTCTGATCTGCCTTTTTCATTACACACACTTGCACAAGTCACAAAAACACTGTGAGTGCAAATTATTTGAAAATCACCCGCGTTAGAAGCCACTCATCCTGAGTTTTGAGACTTTGGAGGCATTTGGAGAAAGCATCTACATTTGGGGGAGGCATCTAAATGTGTGGTAGGAGTAAATTAACTTGTATAATAAGTTTTGTTTAGAAATAATAGTTATGGTGGATGACAGATATGTAAAAATTTAATCAGAAAAAATTAGCTTTTCTTTGCTTTAAAGAAGTTGGTTTAAATTACTTTTAAGTGAGAAAATTAATGTAAGGAGTGGGCTGTAATTACATTTGTTCAGTTTAATTGTGAAGCTGCTGAATTAAGCTAAGGCCCCCATTTCATTGAGTCGAATTTGCTACTCGCCTCTTCTGACGTGTCCCGATTTAAAATTGGCTCTTTCTTCAAGTGTAGTGATCCACATCGTTAACGATTTGAACAAATTCTTAAGGAGATGAAAACGACTCTACAGCGCAATTTGACACAAGCAATAAGGATTCTCCTGACATAACGTTTCAATAGTGGAGCATTAATGAATTTAACAATGTTTTACTTGGCCCTAAATAATTAATAATGAAATCGCTACCAATGTGAAGCAAAATTATAGCAATGCCACTGACTATTACGACCTATAGGAGGTGTTAACAATATGTTGAACTCATATTGTCCTGTTAACAAATAGACGTCGACCTATACACATTCGCGCACCGGCACAAGGCTCCACTTTGTTCCCCCCAAGTGAAGTGAAATAATTGTGTAATCCGATTGTAATTAACACACATTTACAGCTGTGTGAAAACATCAATCAAATGCAAAAGCTGCATACAAATTTACCTGTGAAACCTGTTGGAACATTTAAACAGTGGGGCCAGTGATATAGTACTTTCTCCATTTATTATTATTACTAGTAGTAGTAATAGTGCTTGGATTGTTATTATTATTAGTATTATTATTACTTTTGCTTTATACTTAGCTTTTTCAGTAGTTTTCATTCCTAGTGTCACTTTGTTTGACTGCACAGTTAAATGGGTGTATATATTTTTTAAAATGAATTTTTATTTCGTGACTTGATTCTGAATTTCGGCAATATAAATGGATACTGGAGCCATCATACATTGCACACAATATTGGGTGTGTTTTGTTGTATTCCCTCTTAATTAAGTGTGATCTCCTGAATGTTGTTATGAATATAGAGGTAAACAAGCATAATTTGTTTTGGAAATGTGCTTGTGTATCAGCAGGATAAAGTAAATTTCGCTAAAGCAAAAGGACTCAAAGTGAATTTATGAAATGCAAATAATGGAAACTTAGATGATTCTTTCCACTACCCAAAAATATTCATATAAAAATAATGAAGACAAAATATAAAGTAAAAATAAAACAAATTAACCTGCACTCTACCTTTTGAAAAGAATCATGACCGGTGTTAGACGTGAGAGGAAGCAGGAGGAGAGAGGGGGATGACTTTCTCACACACACAGACACACACACACAGACATGCACACACTAACACTAACAGAATCACTGCTCTCAGAGACTCTGGAAACTGGAGCCTTTGACAAGAAACCTCTCTAATGACACTTACACTTGCAATCAGAAATATTCAACCCCTAAAGAGTTTTAAAAATTTATAAATAAAAATCTTTTCAAAGTGCAGGATTCTGCTTTGGATGGCTTCTTAATGAGTTTAGTGATATATAAAATCAACACAGAAAATGTATGATGTAGTATTTGTTGTAACAGTATATTTTGTTAAGATCGCCATGTCACAATTATTCAACCCCTATATAATATTGTTTTTTCAAGCTTTCTGACCGTTTTTATGGCCTGAAGTGGAGCTGAAACATCCTTAAGCCTTTGGGAACTCTATAACGATCCTTCATTTGCTTCAGCTGTGATGCATATATAAACCCCGACCATGAAGGTGTTCAAGGTGAGTTGCAATCATGGGAAAGACAAAGGAGCTTCCACAAATGCTGAGAGAGGAGATTATTTCATCACATCTGAAGGGCCTTGGGTATAAGAAGATTTCCAAAAGATTCCAAGACACACCAAGAGACACCATTGGGAGCATTATAAGGAAGTTTAAAACTTAGGGAACAGCTGCAAACCTGCCTGGCCTTGGAAGAAAGCTCACAATTTCATCAAGGGCCCTTAGCAACTTAGTCAGGACAGCTAAGAAAAACCCCCGTGTAACTGCAAGACAGATACAGGATGACATGATGAAGGCTGGTACAAGTGCTTCAGTGCCAACTATAAGACGTGCACTGAATAATCAAGAACTTCATGGCCAGACCCCAAGACGCACTCCACTCTTGACCTCAAGGAACATCAGGAGTCGACTAGAACATGCCAGGAGGAATATTGATAAAACTACAGAGTTCTGGGGGACAGTTCCATGGACTGATGAAACCAAACTGGAACTTTTTGGACATATGGTCCAGCGGTATGTCTGACGTGCAAAATGTCAGGCTTATGACCAGAAGAATACTATCCTCACGGTCGAGCACAGAGGTGGGTCAATAATGATGTGGGGCTGTTTTTCTGCAGCAGAAACTGGCAATCTTGATTGTGTACCTGGCATCATGGTTCCCAGAAATACCAGGCCATTTTGAAAAAGAATGTGATGCCTTCTGTTGACAAATTAAACCTTGGTGATCATTGGATCTTCCAGCAAGACAATGATCCCAAGCACACCTTCAAATCAACCAAAGCTTGGTTGGGGAAAAGATGCTGGAGTGTCCTGGAGTGGCCTTCTCAGTCACCAGATTTAAATCCAATTGAAAATCTCTGGTGGGATTTGAAGAAGGCAGTTGCAGCACAGAAGCCATCAAACATCACTGAGTTAGAGGCTTTTGCACGTGAAGAATGGGCAAAGATTCCAATCGAGAGGTTCAAGAAGCTTGTCAGCACTTATCGAAAACGCTTGTTAGAAGTTATAAAAAGTAAAGGGAGCTCCACAAGGTACTGAAGCTGGGGGTTGAATAATACTGCACATTCATGTTCATGTGTTACAAGACTTACAATTTTCATTTGAACTTCAAAGTTGTCAACTTCTGTTGTCAAAATAACTCAAATATGTATCAATAAATATTTTATTTCACGAGTTTTTTTTTTCATTTATTTTCATTATCTTTCATCAACATCACTATATTGTCTATTGAGGTGAGGGGGTTGAATATTTCTGATTGCAAGTGTACTTTTGCCTCCTTTTGAGGATTTGGCAGAAATTTGACGTTGCATTTTCGTTAAACATTTACTTGCAGTTTTGTGTATGATTAAACTCAATGCAGATACTGTAATTTTCTGTCTTCCTAAAATATACAGTACCTGAGATGCAGGGTAAGGTGTATGGTGTATGCATGCTGGTGGAGTCGCATGCGTGTGCGCAAAACCATGCGATTATTTTCACAATTCTACTCTAAGCTTTTCTGATAAAGTTGGCAGTAGGGCACTAAAATTGGTGTAAGCTTCTATCAGCATATGATGTGTAACAATTGCTGCTTAAATTAAAGCATTCTGAGCAAAATTAATGATTTTTTTTTTCACCTAAAAAAATGTCCACAATCATGTCAAATTAATTTTGCAATATCTTAAACCTGAAAAAGTGGATAATGCAAAATTATGTCTTTCATATGAAAGGTTTATGTTCAGGTTTTGTGTGAAATCTAAATTGGGCAAGTTTCATCTGAATGACAATTAAGATCATGTAAAGATTTGAATCCAAAAAAGTTATGGACAAATGTTTCTTTTTATAGGATAAAAATAGAAACATGCATGCATATTTACAAAAGGTGAAACAGGGATAGGGCGATGAGAAGCCTAAAGTATTATAAAAAATGGGGTTACGGCGCCCTCCACGATTATTGCCACTCCTGTGTAACAGGTGTTCTTAGGCTTCTAATAATTTTTTATTTTTTTTTAAACAATATTGAACCACAGTGCAAAAAAAGACACATCCAACCTTTAATATATTTTAAATCTATATATATTTCTTTTTAAATTATATAATATATAATACAATAATTAATACATAAATATTATATAATATATAATACAATCATTAAAAACAAAAATGATTAATACAAAATATAGCGTAACAATACAACAAATGAACGTAAAAATACAACAAAGTACCCTGCACTTTACCTTTGAAAGGAATTGTGAATGGTGTGGGGGAAAATAGGAGGAGGAGGGAGGTTATTGTGTAGGGCGACTTTCTTAGCGCACACACACGTACGTTGTATATGTGACAAAACGATTATTTTTCTTTTTAAAAATTGTATAGAACACTAGAGGGCGGGGGGTCTGAATAAATCCAGACGCAGGCAGACTTTGGAGCTGTACCAAAATGAAGTTGTAAAATCTATATAAATTTTCTAACATCGACATAAACCATAAAATCTAATTAATTGATAAAGATTAATCATGCAGCTCTATCTGTGATAATGTCCCTTCAAAGAGACAAAAGTCAGACAAAGAGACAATTCAGTCTTATTTAGCACCTAGAAAAGAATGGCGACCAGTCGTATGTGTACAACACTGGAGCATTGGCTGCCTGGTGTATTTGCAGCTTCTCTTTAAACATGGTCACCTGACCTCCTTGCATCTCTGGGATTTCCCGCGTGATTTTGAGAGAGAAGCGAGAGGAAAAAGACGGAACCAAAACAACTAATGGGGCACTGTTTCTTGACAAAATGTTAATCAGGATTTTCTCTATGGAAATTGAGATCACAATTCTCAAATTCAAATCAAATTAAAATTTTATTTGTCACATACACAGTCATACACAGTACGATATGCAGTAAAATGCTTAGACGACTGCCGGTGATCTTAAAATAAAAGACTATTATTAGGAAATAAATATGAAAAGAAAACAGAAGTAAATTTAACTAAGCAAGAATAAAATATTTGTACAATA
>JAOTRS010034915.1:0-10177 GCA_028565755.1 Dinotopterus cunningtoni
CAAAAGACATGCAGGTAGGGGGAGAAAGATACAAAAAATTCTTTTTTTAAATGGGGGGGCAAAAAAAAAACTTCCTAATAAGGGCGTTTTAAAAAAAAAAAAAAAAAAAAAAAAAAAGCTGATAGAGGTCAGAGAAGAATGATTTAAGCTGATAGGAATGCTACAGGAACTTAAACAACTTAAACACTTTACAACCATGTTAAGCAGAAAAGCTTGACAGAATGACTTGACAACATGTTGGGTTCAACATCATATACAGTACAAAGAACAGGAATCTGATCTGCTAGATTGGGCATTAGCATAGTTCATGACCTGTATTGACCATAATACGCATGACTGGTTAGTATAGATGAGTAGTTGGACAGGGTTTCCCAATAAATTTTTGAGAAATGCTGCAACTCAACAGAGTTTTAGCATGTCAAAAGAGCTTAGCTTGCAGCTTGGAGCTATTTCAGACGTTTCTTTTATTCTGAGGAAATCAGTTGGAAACAGCTGCGGTGTATTAGCATCCGCTGCTGTTCCACCCATCATAGCAGGATTCTGCCTGCTGAAGCATGCATTTGGGTTAGGTCAATCAAAGCAACCCAGCCGTCCAGTGTCATGCCCGAGTTCAGGGCTTTGTACAGAAGAAGAAGAAGAAAAAAAAACATTCCGCTTGAGACAAAGCATCAATATGATATCACACTGACAAGGAGATATTAATCATTAATAAGTCATTTAAATTAAACATTGCCCACTACGGTTAGCCGGCACATTTGAGCAAGGGCAAGGCGATGTGTTTATGACAGCCTGGTTTGATATTGGCGAAGATATTTGATGCAGGCTCAAGCTTAGAGAAAGCTGCTCCCAAGTTCACAAGACAAATCATTCCTTTCATCTTTGTGGTACAGGATCTAATAACCAACATGTTCTGTCAAATCTCTTAACCAGGCTTCGACAGCCATCAAAGAAAAGTAGAGGAGTTGTGTTAAGGTTTAAAAAAAAGTTCAGGTCAATCAGAGGTTACAGGGCAGCAAAACTCAAACTCTATTCCTGGCTTCAATTTCCCAGTCAAAAGAGTTCGTAAAACAAAACTTAATTTATCATATGAATTTAGATTTGACTTCAACTCTTAGTTTAGTTTCATTGCAAAACTAATTAATCTGGGAATTTTTTGCAGTCTCTCCTGTGTGGGAAGTTTGTCACAATTAGTAGTATTATAATATGATTTATATTTAGTTCATATTTTTTTGTAAAGTTCTGTTGGGAAATTAGTCCTTAACTTTTTTTTTTCAGGTTCGTTATGCTACATTATACTTGGTACATAATTTATTTCTTACAGGGTCCTTCTGTTTAAGCTTTGTCTCTGAGGCATTTGCATGCAGTCACGCAGGATATAAGTACACCGCACAGAATGTCAATCTCTCCTACCTCGTCTACTCCCACAGGCTGACAGAAAAAACAAAGCTAATAAGTGTTTTGTGGTTTAAGCAAGTAAAGATGATCCCGAGTGGGCAATTGCTGCTTTACTTGCAAGAGTAATAAAGCATAATGCAATTTATTTATTTATTTTTAAACACGCTTTGTTACTTTTCTCCTTTTGCTTTTTTTTATTTTTTATTATTAGCTGCTTCCAGTCATATATCCTTCAGTAACATAAAGGCTCCTCTCGTTTGTCTTTTACTTGACAGACCTAAAAGGAGTCTTTCAAATGTCTTCGCAATATTCCGGCTCTGTGTGTGCGAGCGCGAGTGCGCTCGTGTGTGCATGGACTACAGATTGACTTTCGCTTTGAAGCTGCATCTCTTGGGGTATGCTCGAACCACAAAAGAGGACTTCTACAACATGCAGAGTATAAAGAGGGAGTCCATGAGAACAAACCTCTGTCTGGTTGCTCTTAAGGTTTCGTGCCAGGAAGTTCTTCATTCTTTGGTCATTAGGAAGCGAAATGATGTACGTCAATATTTATTATTAATTGTTAATTAATATATTATTAATAGTTCATCACCAGTTGCTTTTTCTGTTAAAAGCCTAAAGCTGCCTAGAAATGTATCATCCTCCTCGCATGAATATCTAGATTTAACAAATTTAAGGAAAAGGAAACCTGGACCGTACATTTGTGCCATCAGAGCTCTTGATGAAGTGTAAGCCACTCAGTGCTAACAAACTAAAATGGATTTAAGTGTGCAATAGCTTTTCACACCAGTAGTGCACTATACGAATTGTTGGTGCCATCATATGGACATTGACCATGAATTCATTGAAGTTTTATCTGGAGTTCCAGAAATCTAGATTCCAGAGCATGAAAAGTTTAAGACTAGTTATGGCCTGATTTGTCAAATAACTCCAACAACTCAATGATGAACTTCAATCCTATGGTGGCTTTAATCAAATCTCTATTTAAAAACTCTCCTCTGCATAAGGAGGCAAAAAAGTGCAAAAAAACCCCCAGAAAAACAACAACAAATAAATAAAACCGAAAACAACTTAAATCAAAAAACACAACATATCCAGGTCGAACCAGAAAAGGTAGGTATAGTTTGTGAATGAAATTCTTATTTGCAAACCAGACCTATGTTTTTTGGTTTGTTGTTTCTCATCACTGATTGGACGAAACATGTGTCACTCAAAATATACAGAAAGTACTGCAGCATCACGGCATCTAAATGTATGTAAGGCTGCAGTACTTCTTCTTGTATATGTTAAGTGACCGATGTCTCTTCCAATCAGCGATAGGAATTTTATTCTCAAACTATACCTTGCTTTTTTTGGTTTAACTGAATTATCGTTGTGTGTCCTCATTTGGTGTTTATTTCTGAATATGTCATTTTTTTATGTTTTTAGTTTTGTTACTTCGTTTTTGAATTTATTTCGTTTTTGTACTTATCGGCCACCGAACCGCTTTATCCAAAATCTACAAAACTCCCCCTACCACAGCAATATCATATTGGAATCTTCCACCAGGTAGGACACTTTAAACCTGTTTCAGTAAGCTCTCTCAGAACGCATGACTCACAAGACATAGTGTGTACTGCCTTTTTTACATAATAGCGTTACCTGATCCTATTCATAGGGAAAACTGGAGACTAATTTATGGACGTTCTGACATCTGATGGAGCCTTTCATTGCTGTAACATAAGCTCGATAATTTCATCAGTTCCTCTTCGGTCTGTGTCCAAGCCAAATCATGCTGCCAGTTGCAGTGTAGTCTAACAGTGCCTTTGGCTTCACACTACAACAGATTTTGTGACTAATCTTCCCAGGAACTAAGGCTTGGAAGTCATCCTGGGAGCAATAAACTAATGATCAAATGCAGGTTCTACCTACGGGGCTGCCCTTGACTCTAGAGACAGTGGAACTGCTATTTCATCATGTGTTTATCAATTATGGCCGACATCACTGGTTAAAACAGAATATTGAGTCGGGATTGCTCAAGAGATGACTATAAAATTATTCAAATTTGCATTAATCAAAATTAAATATCAAACTTGATTGTTTCTGTGGTCCTACTAGTACATCAACTCTATCTTGTTGATGCCCTTGTGGGTGCTTCCATCAATTCTTGTTCATTTGTATGGACTCTAATTGCCCTCACAATCCATATTTAATCATAGTTCTGGTTTCGAGTTTACTGCTCACACTTATTGGTTAACAAGCTAACATGCGCATTTAAACGCAGAAACTGGCAACAGCGCAAATTTTGTAATGAATCATAACTGAAATGTTTTCGGACCTGATAAGTCACAGGGTAATTCTAAAAACAAACCGTCACTGGACTAAACTTCATGTCAGATAAATTGTATTTCCTTTCAAATAATAGATGTAATAGTGTAAAGGAGCAACGAGGCATTTGCATAATTCTGGAATGTCAGGGTCATGAAGCATATATCCAGAAGATCTGGGATTTAAGAAAAAAAAATTTTTTTGTTACTGAGGTGGAGAATATTACTCAACCTACCAAAACAATTTTATTTATTATTTAGTTTTTATATCTATTAGCCTGTTGACTACAATGAATGGGTTTTAAATCCAAAACTCAGTACATAAATATTTAAAGACTACTAGAACTGTTGTTAATAAAATAACAAAATAATCCTTTATTTTTTCCAGATAAAGGGTTGCTTGGCTGCAGAAAATTTGATAAAAGTTTAACACACACTAGAACACACATCAGTTATTCATAAACTTTTCTGTTATGCAACCTTTTCCACCTTACCCAGGGGTAGGAACTTTTTCGTGTTGTTTTCAGTTGCTTCCATTTAAAATTTAGACCAACCCTATGTCTGATTCCAGGAGGCATGTCAACTTTGTCAAATTTCCCCCTTTGCAATCTCCAAGGCAGCTCTGTATGGCTGGACCGTCTATTCCCTGATCTAGATGGAGGGAGATGACCCCAACTACATCTCACTCTGAAGAAACAGCATAACTAGACTTCTCTCTGGGTGATGTTGGCACTTAACCGAAAAGAAATGCATTTTGGAATGCAGCATCAAAATGAAGTGGCTTCCTGGGCTCTGTGATTATTGTGCTGTGACTGAATAGGCAGTTGATAATAATTGCTAGGAGAGCAGGAGAAATGACCAGTATGAAAGCCAGATGGGTGCCATGCATCAATGCTTCATGTACCCAACTCATTCATATTGCTTTAATCACTGCTGCTGGATGACCACATTCACTCAAAAAAAAAAAAAAAAAAACGCTCTACTTGGAGTCCCTTTATGTCCTAAATCATCATCTTTCATGGAAAAACCTAGACGCATTGTGGGTGCTAGGGGAAGGCTTGATGTATAATCTGTGCTCATCATGTGCAAATGAAAGAGGCAGGCCTCGAGTATAATGAGCTTGGCAGGAATCACTGGCCACTAAATGCAAGCAAACATGGACGACTATTTAAAGAGTGAGGAAGTGTTCAGTGTGTGGATTGGAAGGAAGCACTGAGACTGAGACTGGAAGGATTGCGTATGAAATGCTGTAGTAAATATGGACCTGAGTGACATGGCAAATCTGTGGAAGAGAGAGGTGAAGAGAGCGGAAGGAACACGTCAGTAATGAGCGCTGAAGGACGTGACATGGAGTTAAAGTAGCACCAGGCAGGAGAACCAAGCTCTCCTCCACATCCTGCATCCTGATTGATGATTAGACTCATTCACAGACAGCCTACTGCTAGCTGCCAGCACCAGATGATGAAGAGTGGAAGCATCTCAAATTGCTAGACAGACGTATATACAGTAAGCAAACTATTTTAATAACTCCTCCCTGGACCGAAACATACAACAAATACACACAGCCTTATTAATATATATACATGTGAGTGCATAAGCGATGCTTTACGTTGACAAAGTGCCATTCTCATCATAATGCGAGATCATTTATACAGCAGAGTGCTAATAATGGTAGTGAAAAATGACCCATCCCAGAGAGGCTGGAAAGCTAAGGCAATTATTTAAAGAATGGATTTAAAATGTTGCCCGAGGCCATAATTTATACTGACAATTTTAAATCATAGATCATTGTCTTTACTGGCAACAATGATCATTAAAATCAAACAAAAACAACAAAGAAATCTGACACCAGCAAGAAAATCCCAATTAAAGGACCCAACCCGGGGGAACCTCTACCTACTGGATATAACTGCATTTATTCATCTTCAGTAGCCACTTTATCAGTGTCAGAATTACACTGACTGATTCAAAGACTATCTTTTAGCCTACATAACCCACCATCTCAAATCCAGATGGCGCTACTATATTTTCTAAGGTTTAGTGTTTGGGCTTCAAGTGTATAATTTCATACATAATGGTGGCCACAACCAAGTCAAGTTGTGCATTGAGCTACAAATACCCAGTAGTGATGGGAAGTTCTTTGAATCTCGTACATTAAAATGAATGGATCTTTTTTTGAGTTATTTACACAAATTTACACACACAAATTTTGGCTATAGTTCTAGTAATGAAAATATTACAATGCAGCTAAGGACATATTATGATAAACAAAATGAGTAGCTCACCTCTCATATCTTCTGGTCCGAATTGTTGGTTCTTTTGAATCTATTGCACTACATACTGTAGCGACTATGGGAGTCACGTGACAAAAGAACGAACGACTAGGACTTGAAGACTAATTGAGAAGAACCATTAAATTCTGTTCCCTGTGTAATGCACTTCATAGCGTCTATGGGAGACACGGGACAAACGAACGAACGACTCGGACTAGAAGATTCGTTAAGAACCGTTCAGTTCTTTTTCCCGTGTACTGCACTGTATAGAGTCACGTGACAAAAGAATGAACGATTCGGACCAAAAGATTTAAAGGTAACTACTCATTTCTGTTTCCTGTACATAACCTACGGAGGTAGAAAATGAATGAGATTTTGTGAAATGAATTTTCTGAGTCACGTTAAAGACTCGATCAAAAAGAACAAATCGTTCATGAACAACCCAATATTCCTCAAGACTGCACAAACATCCAAGACGTCTCTGGATGAGCAACACCACTCACTCACAAAGGACAAATGCAACTTAGATGAGAAAGACCTGTCCAATCAGAAGACGGCGGTAAAAATGTCCTATACTGCACTACTGATACTATGAATCGAATTACGCTGACGTGGATGTGAGGTTTGTAAGCTAGTCTCATTCCTAGCTAGTCATCTATGCTCATTAATAATTCAGTCAAATAAGAATTGAATTATTAATCAGTAATTATATTGTGCATTTGACAGGGACACCAATATGGTGAATGGAGTTGGGTTCAGGCTGGCTTGAACGTATATTGTAGGAGAAATAAGAAGGCTCAAAATGAGGGTTTGCTAAGGAAAAAAGGGGTGATAAGAGAAATACAGCTGAGCTTACCTTTTTGTACCTGGGTAGAGGGAGCTGGAATTCATCACATTCCCAAAATCAGTCATGCACAAAGTGTGTGAGAGAGATAGAGAGAGAGAGAGAGAGAGAGAGAGAGAAATGCATGCAGGCAAAAAAAAAAAAGCAGAATAAAAAGAAATTGACAACATTGAGACAAATCGAATCAAAAAGCAAAGCAAAGCAACATGCCGGATGGCAATTTAAACAGACGAAGTGTTAATACAGAAACGGAAAGTGTTTTTCTTGACCCGTGAACGGATGCGCTACTTGAGTTGATGGCACAATATGATTTTGTGAGCAAGGCCATCATTTTGCTGTCATTAAGTGATAAACGGAATGAGCCAAAAAATAATAATTTCAAAAATCAAACACTTCCTGTTAAAAAAAAAAAAAAGCAGAGATGAAATGAATAATTAATAGACTCTCCTTCACCCACACCTACACCCACCCACTCTCTATTCATTCACCTTGACAGCGAGGATTAGGACGTTCCTTTGTTCAACTCAAATGCCTGATAGCTGGTTTTTCGCTATTCATATGTGGAAACTAAACCAAGCCCCTGCCATTTCTCCTCGGATCACTTTGCATGTATTACAAAAGAAAATGCTGCTGTGAGAGAGAGAGAGAGAGAGCACTGGGGTGACAGAGACTTGGGGCATCAGTCAGGCAAAACTAAACTTTTTTTGACACATTTTTAATATGTGCTAACTAACAGACCACGGGCAAAACAAAATGAGAATTCCTATCAATTTAATAATAATAATAAAAAAAATAGCACATTGATTAGATGCCTAGAGGTTCAATTAAATATCCGTTGAGTGATGTTTAACGCGTCGGTAATGAAGTGCTAAATTGAACATTCCATGCGTAGTATACATGAAAAATAAATAAATAAATAAAAGGTTAAAGGAAGATTCAATATTCCATGTTAAAGTGGATAATACTTCGTAATGAAGTACTGGAGGATGAACATCATGAAGGATCATAAGAAGGTGACTTTAGTTGAGAAATATTGGAGATAAATGTTGAAGGTGGGCAAGAACAGAAAGACCTCTCTTTAATAGAGTTCACTTGACTCGATAGTCATGTTGGCTGTTTTCTGAACAGCGTCTGGGGGTCTGTGTCATTTGTCTCAGCCCATCACACACTGAGTACCATGCGTTGAACTAATGACAAATGATCATGTAGTGACTGATGTGTCGGATGCAGAATGACCTACAAAATGACTATCTGTCAAATCAGGGTGCTTTCATGTGTCTTCTGTGTCATTCTCCCCCCCCAAACAGTTCCTTGAATTTCTAGCGTGTGCTGGTACAGACCTTGGCAGAATCATGACTGTGATTTTAGCTTGGTTGATCCTATCTGTTTAGAGCATTGAGAACTGTTTCAGTTTATGACGGTGATTCATGATGAGGTTAGATCCTACCATCAGACATTTACAATACTCTTAAAATGAAATACTTACCTTCTCCTGACCAACAGATCAAAGATTACAACATACGTTATTTATTATCATGGCCACAATATAATTTATATAGGCAGGCCTATGAATATTTGGATGGGGACGCAATTAGCTTAATTTGGACTTCAAATTAAGCCATCAAGATGTGATTGATGTATAGACTTTTAGCTCCATTTTAATAGGGTTTCGAAAATACATTTCCTAATGGACTTTTACTTTTAAACTCTCTTATGAAAAGGTGTGGCCTGTTTCCACATTATTTCTTGAAAATAAAAAAGAAATCTGGAGTTGAGTCCATGTGTTCAATTTTTATGTAGTGGCTCTCGATATGCGGTCCAGTCCAAGTGAAGGAGGCTGAAAAAAAAACCCTAAACCTATCAGGGAGATGGTGGAACCTGAAGGAGTGGTCAAATTAACTATTTGGAATGTTCTTAAAAAGAAGGAATGCACTGATGCACTGACTCAGCAACACCAAAAAACCTTGAAGGCCATGGAAGTGGATGATCACATTTACATTTAGGCATTTGGCAGACGCCCTTGTCCAGAGCAAAGTAGATTTTTATCTCATGATACATCTGAGCGGGCGGCACGGTGGTGTAGTGGTTAGCACTGTCGCCTTGCACCTCCAGGGTCCGGGTTCGATTTCCGGCCAGGCTCGATTCCCGTCTCTGTGTGCATGGAGTTTGCATGTTCTCCCCGTGCTTGGTGGGTTTCCTCCGGGTACTACGGTTTCCTCCCACAGTCCAAAAATGTGCAGATTAGGCTAATTGTCGTTCCCAAATTGCCCGTAGTGAGTGAATGTGTGTGTGAGTGTGTGCGAGTGTGTGTATGTGTGTGCCCTGCGATGGATTGGCACTCTGTCCAGGGTGTACCCTGCCTCGTGCCCTAAGCCTCCTGGGATAGGCTTCAGGTGCCCGCAACCCTGAATACAGGATAAAGCATGAGTGAGTGAGTGAGCAGTTGAGTGCTAAGGGCCTTGCTCAAGAGCCCAACAAGGACAACTTGGTGGTCGTGGGATTTGAACCTAAGACCAATGCCTTAACCTTTCCTTGGTAAAGAAAAACTCTCACATCTAGCCAAGTCGAGAACACTATTAAATGTAAATGTAGATAGTTTAAGACACAACCCGCTCAATGCTGATTAGGCTTTGCTATAATAAATACATAAACAAAAAGAATATTGATATAAAATATGTATTCAAAATATTTATAAATAAATGCCCATGTCTGGCACAAGTTAAACTTTTATGGAAAGGAAACTTTTTATTGGAAGGAAAGAATATAATAGAAGAAGGAAAGAAAGGGCTCTTGTTCCAAAGCTCATCACACTATACAGTATGTTAAACATGGTGAGGGCAGGGTCACTGCACAGGAATGTATAGCTGCCACTTCATTGTTCATTGATGCGACCTCTGATCGAAGGATGAGTTCTGAAGTGCACAGAGCTATAATTTCTTCTTATTCAGTCAAATCATGTAATACTGATAGGACGACACTTCACAGTACAAAGGAATAATTACCCAAAGCGTGCTGTGAATACTACGTACACAAGAGATTCTTAAGTCTTAGAAAAGGCCGAGTTTGTCAACTGACCTCAACCCAACTGAGCATGCTTTCGATTTCCTTAAGACAAAACTGAAGGCAGAAAGACGCATAAACAAGCAACAACTGAAGGTGGCTGCAGTAAAGTCTTAGCAAAGCAGCTCAAGGGAGGAAACCTGGCATTTGGTGATATTCAGTGCTCCAGACTTCAGGATTCACTCATTCACTGTCTATACCGCTGTATTCAGGGTTGCGGGAGAAAACCCACAGTAGCTCCTTACAGTTAAACATATTGGTTCAAGGCTAGGTGGAAGAAAGACACAAAAGTTCACTTA